>JAJMDD010000012.1:0-272490 GCA_030573355.1 Helenozyma rhizophorensis
GCGCAGCGCGGCGCGCGCCTCCGCCTGGGCCGCACCGTCGGGGTCCAGCCGCCGGAGGTGCCGCCCAGGCGCCACTCGTCGGCGCTGCTCCACAGGGACCCTGCGCGCTTCTACAAGCCGCTCCCGCCGGTGATCAACATGGACCGCACCGAGGACTTGCCCATGGTGTACGAGGTCAAGCTCAAGAGCATGGACGAGCCGCTCGACCGCGGCTACGGCTACGACCGCGGCCTCGACCGCCTGGGCACCGTCATGAGCAAGAAGTCGGTGCTCGGCACGCGCGCCAACTACAACAAGTTCTTGGCCAACGTGCAGCGATGAGCACCTCAAGAGCATCCAACATCACAGCGGACCTTCACCGTTCTCCGCTTGACCTTTGAACACTTCATATATAGTTTGACATACGGGACCCGCTGGGTCCACGTTCTGACCACAACCGTTGAGTCATGAGTCACCCTGGCCTAACGGCCACTTACGCTTGGCTAGCCCAAACACCGTCTGATCGAATAACGAGACAATACGAAAGATAATATAAACCTGTGTCGGTACTCACTACGTCTACTCGAGCTCTGTACTCAGTGACCTCTCACATAGGTCTACTAGAACTCTGCATCACATTATGTCTACTCAATGGCCTCTCACTACGTCTACTCGACTCTGCGTCATATACTCAATGACCTCTCGTATTAGTCTACTCGAACTCTGCATATATTCTACTCAGTGGCCTCACGTTCGTCCACTCGAACTCTGCGACATATTGTGTCTACTTTATGGCCTCTCACTTACGACTGCAAGATCTCTGCAAAATGTCCACTTGGCTCTGCAATTCTACTCGATCACCTCTTTCTCCTCCTCGTCTCTGCATACCTTCTCTTGTCTACTTTCTGCGTCCGCATCTAATTCATTGCTATAGTACATCAGAGACACACGTCCCAGATCGCCTGGGGCCCGCGCTCCTCGTAGATGTCGGTGTCGATAAACGAGTCGCCGCCATGGTTCGAGTTGGCGCCGTAGATCTGCTTGGCATAGATCTCTCCGCCCAAGAAAAACACGTCCGACCACGCGCCGCCCTTCTCCTTGGGCTTCTTCCACTCGGGGAAGTAGTCGGGGTGCTTCACCATTTTTATGGAGTACGGCACCTGCAACGACCCCACGTGGTCGCCGTTGCTCTCCACCGCCTCGTCTGTCAGCTGGTACGCCGCGATTGCCGAGTTGATGCTGGTGGTGTCGTTCTTACCCTTTTTCCTCGTCACCGGAGGTCCGGTCAAGTAGTCCTCGCAGAGTTTGAGCACAATCGCCTGCTTCAACCCGTTGATGTTGCACGTCGAGCCAACGAAGGCGAGGTTGTCGAAGCACTCCTGTCTCTTCTCCAAGTCCGGCACGTGCTGCAACGACTCGAAGATGCCCTCGGCAACCGCCGCCACCAACCGGGCCGTGCCTTGAAACCGCTCCTTGCCAATGTACACCTTGGCGTCTGTCTCTGGGTCCACGAAGAAGTTCTTCTGCAACTCGTTGTTGGACTTCTGCTCGTCCTCGGTCTTTTTGTCCCCATCGTCCTCCGTCACCATTTTGGCCACGTCAAACTCGTCGTCCGACGCGTTCTTCGACTCCGACAAGTCGGCCATCGAGTAGAACGAGTCCTGGTGGTCGTTCAACACCTCGTAGATGTCGGAGCACTTCAACGCTTCCACCTGCTGCGCCGACAACTGCGGCAACAACTTGTGCAAGTCTTCGTCTATGGTTCTGCCCCCGACAGGCAATCTCTTGGCGCCGAATTTGATGGTGGTGCCTCCAATCACAGGCATGATTTGCGTGCTTTCGTGGCCAATGTTAATCACCAACGACGACGACGTGGCGCCCAACCCGTACGTCACCGCCACAGACAAGTCCAACACGTTGAACGCGGTGAACTCCATGGTCTCAAACACAAACTTGGTCACCTGCTCGATCGCGTTTCGCGAGTAAGATATCGACGGCACAATCAACAATAGTGGGATCTGGTTGATTGTGATGATGGGATGCTTGTGGATAATTGTCTGGAGCACAAACTTCAATAGCGCCTGGAACGCCTTGACGTCCACAATGCGCGAGCCCTGCACGGGCCACACCGCCTGCAAGTCACCTGTTGTGTTGGTGGAGCGGTACTCATTCGCGGCCTTGTCCAAGTACACCACCGAAGGAACCTTGTACTGCGGGGTAGTCAACGAGTCCAGCAACCCGAACAAAAAGAGCGTGTGCTGCGACCCCGCGTGCACCACGAGGAAGTTGTCTTCGCGGAAAAGCGGCATGGGTGGGTGTTGATGGAGTAGGTGGGTTGATGTTGAGAGTGATATTGTGCGTGCACGACCCCCACCATCTTCAACACTGGACCACAAATTCGTACCAACTCGCTTTTTTGTAGCAAGACGCGGCAATTTACCTTACTTACCTATTACTACATCATCTAGGCGACGCCGATTGAGTCACTTGTGAAGCAATTCGCGTCCTCACATTGGCATTGCGATTCATTGAGAGTAAGGGAACGGAATGGCCCTGGCTTGGAAACTACTTGAATCGAGCTCATCACTTTGATACACCAGGTTCTTCTACGTCTATTCAGGTGACCCATTTCCCCACACTTGAGCAGTGCCGTTTTATGGTCATCTCGAACTATACACTCCCATGTACATGTTCTCCATAAGACGCGTACTTTCTATTCCTCGACTTGCTTATCGAATTCACGCCAACAGATTACCAATGGAGCAGCAGTCGATCCTCAGATTCTTCGGCCAATCAGGAGGCAAGAGCCAGGTGGCGAAACGGCCGCTCAAAGATGAAGAATCGCCCAAGAAGGTCCGCAAAGTCGACCCCATCAAGCCAACGGCACCAGAGAGTCCGAACACTCCAACGAATGAAATCAAGCCTGCTAATGTGGAGACCAAGCCTGCAAATGTGGAGTCCGAGGTTGCAGCAAAGTCGGACCCGGAGCAGAAGGATGAGAATCTGCTGAAAGATACCACGCCTGAAGGTGATAGCAAAACCAATGAGGCAAGCACGCTAATAAAGTTGGCCGAGCAGAAGCACCATCACAAAGACATTGCTCTTTCAGGCACGAAAATTCTGTATTCCAAGCTCACCGACGTTCTAGAACGCGTGGAGAAGGAGTCGGGCCGTTTGAAGATGACCGCTATCATCTCGGAATTCTTCTTGGAAGTGTTGGAGGAATTCGACTCGCCTGACAAGTTGGTGCTTGTGGTTTACTTGTTCATCAATCGCCTTGGGCCCGACTACGAGCCCGACTTGGAGTTGGGCCTCGGCGAAACGCTTCTCATCAAGGCCATCAGCGAGTGCTACGGCCGCGCACCGGCGAAGATAAGAAGCGACTACCGCGAGGTTGGAGACTTGGGTCTTGTGGCGCAGAAATCGCGCTCTGGCCAGCCCACGATGTTCAAGCCTACGCCTTTGGACGTTGATACTGTGTTTGACAACTTGACCAAAATCGCAAAGTCCATGGGCAAGGATTCCCAAGCGAAGAAAATCGGCATCATCAACAAGATGTTGACGGCCTGCGACATGAAGAGTAACGAAGCCAAGTTTCTAATTCGCTCGTTGGAGGGCAAATTGCGCATTGGTTTGGCCGAGAAGACCGTCCTCATTGGGCTAGCGCAGGCTTTTCTAAACTTCGAGTCCGAAAACAAGAAGCGCATTTCGCCGGAGAGGTTGGCCAAAGCTGAGGACATCATCCGCGAGGCCTTCTCGTTGATCCCAAACTACGAGATCATCATCCGCAATGCTCACAAGTACGGCATTTTCAATTTGTTGGACCATTGCCAGCTAACGCCGGGCGTGCCGTTGAAGCCTATGTTGGCCAAGCCTACTAAGTCTATCGGAGAAGTCTTGGACAGGTTTCAGGGCGAAGAGTTCACCTGTGAGTACAAATACGACGGGGAACGAGCTCAGGTGCACTTGTTGCTGTCTGGTGAAGTGAGGGTGTATTCGCGGAATTCGGAAGATATGTCGCAGAGATACCCTGACTTGGTCGCAATCGTCAAGGACTTTGTCAAGACCTCTGACGAGACAGAATCCAAAGGTACGCCAAAGTCCATGATTCTCGACTGCGAGGCTGTGGCTTGGGACAGAGAAGCGAAAAAGATTCTCCCATTCCAGGTTCTTTCCACAAGAAAGAGAAAGGATGTCAATGAAAAGGATATCAAAGTGCATATTTGTTTGTTTGCATTCGACGTGCTATTTTACAATGGCGAGTCGGTGATAACGAAGTCATTCCAAGAAAGAAGGCAGTGTCTTTTTGACAACTTCGAGCCCATTGAAGGCAAATTTGCCTTTGCAACTTATAAGAACTCTTCGGATTTGAACGAGCTTCAGGTCTTCTTGGACCAGTCGGTGAAAGACTCTTGCGAAGGCTTAATGGTAAAGATGCTTCATGGCTCAGAATCATACTATGAGCCTTCTAAGAGATCGCGAAACTGGTTGAAATTGAAGAAAGATTACTTGGCCGGCGTGGGAGATTCTCTTGATTTGGTTGTTGTTGGTGCGTATAATGGAAAAGGTAAGAGAACGGGCTCTTATGGTGGTTTCCTCTTGGCCGCCTACAATGATGATACTGGAGAGTATGAAACCACTTGCAAGATCGGAACGGGGTTCTCGGACGAGGATCTCGTGTCTTTGTACTCCAAGCTCAAGCCTACAGAGATCTCACAACCCAAAAAGTTCTATGTTTATGACCAGCAAAACTCCAATTCGGTTCCTGACGTGTGGCTAGAGCCTACGACCATTTTCGAGGTGTTGACTGCAGACCTCTCATTGAGTCCCATCTACAAAGCAGGGCATCTGGAATACGGGAAGGGTATTTCCTTACGATTCCCACGATTCATTAGAATCAGAGAGGACAAGGGTATCGAGGATGCAACCACTTCTTCTCAGGTGGCGGAATTCTACGAACGGCAAGCTCATGTAAACTAGAGAATGCATGAATAATAGTTACGAATATACTACATGGTTGTCAATAAATTATTAATTTAAATTATGGATCAGAAGAATGGAATAAATTCAATGCAATTAGTTTGAGCCTCCTGAAAGGAGCCCATTTATGCAGAAGGTGAGATGAGAAAATCATTGGGCAGAATCACGTCCTTCCCTGATCTTTTTCTTGATCTTCTCACTCAATAATTGTCTTTGCAGGGCAGCATCTGCATGCGACCGGGGGGTTCCAGGTGCCTTGAAAGCAAAGTTGAGCTCCATGTGCGAGCTGTTCCTCGACAAGTCGGAGGTTGGAGTGTTGGCGAACCTAAAGTTAAAGTCGTCGGCAATCGAAGTAGTTGAGGGCAAGGCAGACGGAGCGAGCGCTTTGATATCAATTTGGGAGTTCTTCGCGTTCATGTGCAAGTCAAAGTCAGAGAACATAGGAATGTTCGTGTAGGATGCAGAATTGACAAGGGAAGCACCGTCGGAGGTGGTGGAAGAAGCATCATCATCCAACGAGAGCTCACTGTCACTATGTTTGGACAGCAAGTCAGCCGTGTCATCCGTGGTTTTGAGAGCGGCTCTCTTTCTGGCTTTGCTCTTCGCTCTTCTGTTGCGCAACTGCTGGGTTTTCCATTCTTCCTCCTCGTCCGAGTCTTCGTGGGTATATTCCTTCTCTGACTTCGCCACCTCAAGCAAATTGAAGTCGTCAGGGAAGAGCTCGAGGCCGAACTCGTTAACAAAGTCTGTGATTTCATTACTCAACTCCTTTCTCAACGTCTTGAGCTCCTTGATGGAGGAGCCGGAGAAAATCGACAAATAGAGAGGTCTGATGGATTTCATCAAGTCCACGCCCTGTTCGCCAATCACGAGAGCGGAGTATGTCACGGCTACACCAAGGACATACAAACTGAGCCACATGCTGACCAAGCCGAACGACGAAAGGTAGTTCTGACGCTTGCAGTACCACGTGCACATCGAGGCGTAGAAGCTGTAGAGCAACGGAGCCGCGCCCATGCTGATGAGAATCTTCCATGTGGCAACCACATCGTTGGCCTTCACCTTCACGGTGGAGTTGGCCAACGCCGTGGCAGCCTTCTTCTTGGACACGTGCTTCGAAAGAATGAACACCGGCGAGAACAACACCGCGCCCGGAAGAGCCAAGGTAAAGAGGAAGATGAGGTTGACGATTCTGGCGAGGAACACAGGAAGCAAGTGTATCTTGTGTCTCTCGTCGCAATCCTCGACATGGTGGTCGGGCAAACGCATCAGCTTCAAGAAGTCGTTGTAGTGCAAGATCTTCTCCTTGAGCTTCACCATCTCAGGGCGGTCCTTGAAGGTCTTGTAGCCGAGCATCAAGCGGCGGTTCATCTCCACCACCATGGGCAACGGCAAGTACTGCGCGAAGTTGCCCGCATACAAACGGCGGGCCGCCTGGATCACCATCAACGTCTCGTAGTCCTCGCAGTTGACCGTCACGGCGTGCAAGCCGTGGGTGATCATGTTCAAGAGCTCCTTGACGGCGTCCTTGCTGGAGTCTGGGTTCTCGTACTTGGACACCAACTCGTGCGGGATCTCGATGGGGTGGCCAAACTCGATCACCGCCCGCGAGCGGAACTTGTGCGCGCTGAAGTAGTTCATGCCGCACGGCACGATCTTCACGTTGCAGTTGGCGTCGTTGCTCATGGCGCCGAGCGCCATCACCGCCACGCCCGCCTTGAGCGGAAGCAAGTCTGTTCTGTCGTGGGAGCCGCCCTCGGGGAAAATGCCGAGGCAGTTGCCGCGGCTCAAGTGCTCGAACACGTACTTGTACACCTGCTTCTGGTCGATCTTGTCCGCGACCTTGTACGGGGTGCCTCTGCGCAAGAGCTCCACGATCTTGTCGGAGCGCTTGAACTCCTTCTTGAGAAGAAGCTCGGTGTCCGAGAAGATCTCCGCCACCTCGGACGCGCCGAGCGACTGCGGCAACGCCACGAGGCCGCGCACCATGCATTCCGTGGTGAACTTGGTGCCCACGCCGCGCACCAAGAACCCGTTGGCGGCGAAATCCACGGTGATCTTGCCCGTGCCCGGCACCAACATGTCCTGCGCGCGCGACACGGGGATGGAGAGCTGGAGCTGCGACAACGGGCCGATCACGGGGTGCCGGTACGACTTGTTGGCGATGAGGAACGAGATGCGGCGGTTGGCCTCGCGCTTCACCTGGTTCATGAGCACGAGCGGGTCCACAAACTGGTTGGCGTGCGGCGCCGCGACGAAGATCACGGGGCCCGACTTGGGCAACCGGAACGCCCCGCGCGGGCGGATCTCTCGAAAGAAGCAGTCGAAGATCACCGAAAACACCCACAAGAAGACGTCGTAGATCCAGAGCTGGTACTGTTTGAACGGCCGGTAGTGCATGCCCGGCGGCTGGGTCCGGCCGAGCGCCGCATCTTCTCGGCTGGCGTCAGAAGATCCTTTGTCGGTGACCATTGGGGAGCGTCAGGGTTCGGACAGTTCTCGAGGATGGTTGCGACCATTGGCTGGTGCACGGGTGTGCCGCCCGGCGACTAGCACAGCGGACTAGGCCGGCCCAAGGGAACAAGGAGGCAAAGAAGGGAGCCAAAGGGAAGTGCAATGCGTAGCGGGCGGCACTGTTTAGCCGAGAAATGGGGATGGGCCCAATGTGGCCGGCACTTTCGTCCCTCGGCCCAGTGCTTCAGCCGCACGGAGCTTCCCCACGCGAAGCGAAGGCCGTCGACGAAATTGGCTGCAACGCTCGAAAGGCTCACACACTGGCACCACCGAAACGGAAACAACAGCAGCGGCCATGAGGAGCACTTTCACATTATTTCACATTGATGTGGCATCCGAGCGGAGGCACGGGTGTGGGTCCCATGCCGAGGAACCTCGCACCTCCACCTCGGCGGACTAGCGGACCGAGCACACAAAACAAGTGCACAGCACGAAGTGGGTGTAGGGCGCCGTTTCCGGAGCAGAAGAGCGCACCATCGAGTAGGCACCGCTCGACGGGGAAGAGCGGCCGGCACCGGCCGGAAGCCACGCCCGAACGATCGAACAACGTTCCGGCTGCGTGCAGGTCTGGGGAAACATCACAGGCGCACCCCGCCATGTGCTATATATAAGGCTGCACCGGCCACCATTGACCCCAGCAAAATGACTGTATCTTTCAAGGACAAAGTGGTCGTCGTCACCGGCGCCGGCGGCGGTTTGGGCAAGCACTACTGCCTCGAGTACGCCAAGAGGGGCGCCAAGGTTGTGGTGAACGACTTGGGTGGCTCGCTTTCGGGCCAGGGCGGAGACTCCAGGGCCGCCGACGTGGTGGTGGACGAGATCAAGAAGGCCGGCGGCATCGCCGTGGCCGACTACAACAACGTGTTGGACGGCGAGAAGATCATCGAGACTGCGGTGAAGAACTTCGGCACCGTGCACGTTGTGGTGAACAACGCGGGCATTTTGCGTGATGCCCAGTTCAAGAAGATGGAGGACAAGGACTTCCAGCTCGTGACGGACGTGCACACCAACGGCGCGTTCAAGGTGACCAAGGCGGCGTGGGAGCACTTCCGCAAGCAGGGCTACGGGCGCATCATCAACACCGCGCTGCCTGCCGGTCTCTACGGCAACTTTGGCCAGGCCAACTACTCCGCGGCCAAGATGGGGTTGATTGGCTTTGCCGAGACGTTGGCCAAGGAGGGCGACCGCTACAACATCAAGGCCAACACCATTGCGCCGCTCGCGCGCTCGAGAATGACCGAGAAGGTGTTGCCCCCCAGTATCTTGGAGCAGCTCGGCCCGGAGAAGATTGCGCCGCTCGTGTTGTACCTCTCGTCCGACGCCAACACCGAGCTCAACGGCGAGATCTTTGAGGTTGCCGCGGGCTTCTTTGCGCAGATCCGTTGGGAGCGCTCGGGCGGAGTGTTGTTCCGCCCCGACGACTCGTTCACGCCCGAGGTTGTGGCCAAGAAGATCGACGAGATCTTGAACTTTGACGACAGCCTGAAGCCCGAGTTGTTGAAGAACCAGCACCCCAAGATGTTGAACGACTACCTCTCGTTGAACGAGGCTGCGCGCGAGTTGGCCGCCAACGACGCCTCTGGCGCGCCTGCGGTCAACGTCAAGGGCAAGGTTGTTGTCATCACCGGTGCCGGTGCCGGTTTGGGCAGAGACTACGCGTTGGCGTTTGCCAAGGCGGGCGCCAAGGTGGTTGTGAACGACTTCAAGGACCCCTCCAAGGTTGTGGACGAGATCAAGGCTGCTGGCGGCGAGGCCCACGGCGACCAGCACGACGTGGCGTCGCAGGCCAAGGAGATTATCGACAATGTCATCAAGAAGTACGGCACCATTGACGTCTTGGTCAACAACGCCGGTATCTTGCGCGACAAGTCGTTTGTCAAGATGTCCTACGACGAGTGGTTGCAGGTGCAGAAGGTCCACCTTGTGGGCACCTACCAGTTGACGCGCTTGGCGTGGCCCCACTTCGTCGACAAGAAGTTTGGCCGTGTGGTGAACATCTCGTCCACCTCGGGTATCTACGGTAACTTTGGCCAGGCCAACTACGCCGCCGCCAAGAGTGCCATCATTGGCTTGACCAGAACGCTTGCCATCGAAGGTGCGCGCGCCAACATCAAGGTCAACGTCGTTGCTCCTCACGCTGAGACCGCCATGACTCTTACTGTTTTCAGAGAAGAGGACAAGAACTTGTACCCACCCAAGTTGGTTGCGCCTTTGTTGATCTTCCTCGCCTCTGAGGAGGTTCCTGTGACCGGTGAGTTGTTTGAGGCTGGTGGCGGATGGATCGGCACCACCCGCTGGCAGAGAGCCAAGGGTGCTGTGTCCAAGGACGAACACATCACTCCTGAGTTCATTGCCGACCACATTGGTGAAATCACTGACTTCTCGACTGGTACTGCCAACCCCAAGTCTACCACTGAATCTTCTATGGCCATCTTGAACGCTGTTGAGGGTGACGATGAGGAGGAGGAGGAAGAGAACGAGGAGGAAGGTGAGAAGGAAGAAGAGGAGGATGAAGATGACCCAGACAAGATGCCCGACCCGGTCTTCTCGTGGGACGACAGAGACGTGCTCTTGTACAACATCGCCGTTGGCGCCAGAAGAGACCAGTTGCAGTACGTCTACGAGAACTCGTCGGACTTCCAAGTGGTTCCTACTTTCTGCCACCTCCCTACGTTCAACTCGGTCAAGTCGCAGTTGACGTTCTCCAAGTTGTTGCGCAACTTCAACCCCATGCTTTTGTTGCACGGCGAGCACTACCTCCGCATCAACAAGTTCCCAATTCCAATTGAGTCCACCATCGTTACCTCCTACTACCCATTGGCGGTGACGCAAAAGGGCACCAACACGATTGTGGTGCACGGTTCGAAGTCTGTTGACAAGGCAACTGGCGAGGAGCTCTTCACGAACGAGGCTACTCTCTTCATCAGAAAGTGCGAGGGTGACACCAAGCAATACCTTGAGAGAAGAAAGTTCGCCACGGAGCAGTTTGTCGCCCCCAAGTCGGAGCCAATCTTCACCAAGGACATTGTCACGTCCGAGGACCAGGCCGCTTTATACCGTTTGACCGGTGACCGCAACCCCTTGCACATCGATCCTGACTTTGCAAAGGGTGCCAAC
This sequence comes from Helenozyma rhizophorensis, assembly GCA_030573355.1. Lineage (NCBI taxonomy): Eukaryota > Fungi > Ascomycota > Pichiomycetes > Serinales > Metschnikowiaceae > Helenozyma > Helenozyma rhizophorensis. The sequence goes on from JAJMDD010000012.1 coordinate 10,591, forward strand.
TTCGACAAGCCCATCTTGCACGGTATGTGCACTTACGGTTTGACTGCCAAGGTGTTGTTGGATGAGTTCGGTCAATTCGACGAGATCAAGGGTAGATTCACTGGTATTGTATTCCCTGGCGAGACTTTGAGAGTCTTCGCCTGGAAGCAAGGTGATGTTGTGATCTTCCAGACGCATGTTGTCGACAGAAAGACCATTGCCATCAACAATGCCGCGATCAAGTTGGTTTCCGACAAGGGTAAGTTGTGATTATGTATTGGGACTGAGGATTCGAAAGAACCACGTTCGTAACGAATTAGTTTGATGATTTATGTAGGCGTATTTATTAACCCTAAAATATTCTTCTTTATCCAACTCAAGTGTAGACCGACTTCTAACGATTGTGATATGGTTGTAAACGACTTACCGACCCTTAAGAGATGAAGGTGCGATATGCTGTCCCTGGCCACAAGTACAGAGTTGGAATGCTAGAGCTTGGAATGCTACGTCTCTGTGATAAGCAATGAATTGTGAATTAGCTAAATGCGATACATGCCTAGTCAGATTCCTCGTCTGCTTCGTTGATGTCCAGCGCGAGGCTACTAGGCCCGTTGAGGTACGAAAACAGCCTTCCGTGGGAATGGCGTAAACCGAACGAGAAATCAACAGGAGCGTCGTTTATATCGTCCATCATTAGTAGCGTGTTGTTGGACGCTGAGGACTCAAATGCAGATGCAGGTGTTGTGGACAACGGCGAGCTCACCGTGGGCGAGGAAAGCGCCATAGAAATGGCCGGGCGGGCACTCGGGCGGGCCAACGTGAGTCTGGCCTTGTTTGATGCGCTGAAGCCAGGGGTCGCCGCTTTCGGGAATGAGAACGACGCGGACGACGCCAGCAAATTTCCAGAATTGCTGGGGGTCGCGTCGAAGTAATCCGAAGAATCAACGAAATGCGAGTATGAATCCAGCAGTAACGAGTCAGTGGAGGAGAATGCGGAGAATGACTCGGAGCACACCAGCAGCTGCGACGAGTGAACGGACACCAGCAGGCTGGACAAGCTGGAGCTGTGGGTGCGGAAGAGCGTGGGCACCGGCGGCGGCGCAAAGTCGTCGTGATCGAACGTGGTCAACACAGGCGAATCCGGCTTGGGCGAACTCATCAGGAGCGATATCAATGACTGCGAGAACAGCATTGGCCGAGCGCGCTCCTTCTTGTAGATTTTGGATCTGCTGCGACGCACGCCGGGCGTGGCGAGATTGTTTTCCGACGACGAGTTGAGGCCCGTGAATGACGACGAGCGCGTGTGAGCAGCAGGCATGCGGGGCTGGAACTGGTTGAACGACTTGGCGCGGGTTAGCTTGGACGCCTGGATCATCTTGTTCATTTCAACCTCGCATGTGCGCTTGTGCTTGATGTCCTTCATCTCCACGTACGCCTGGGGCTGGCACAGCAGCTTGTACTTGTCGAAGAAGCGCTTGTAGCCGCCCTCGAGCACCACGATGTCCGGGTAGTAGAGGTGGGGGTAGCGGTCGGCGTTGCACACGCGGTCCACCTTGCGCAAGTGCGACGCCATGGTGGGCCCGCGGAAGATGGAGTACTCGCAGTGGAAGATGAGCAAGCGGCGCGATGCGCTCTCGCTGTGGCGCTCGACAAACTTCTCCAAGTCCACGTGCAGCGGGATGTTGATGGCGTTGACAATGTGGCCGCCGTCGTACTCGTAGGGGAAGCGGCAGTCGATCACCACGTACTCGTCGAACTGGTCGGCGTGCGCGCCAAGGATGATGCGCTGCATCTCGTGCTCGTCGATGCGCGGGAGCACGTCCTGCGACACGCGGAACGTGTTGATGCTGGTGCTGGGGAGGAATTCGTTGCTACGGAAGTGCTCCTCCAGCACCTCGAGCAGCTGCACGAGGCTGATGGCCGCCTTCTTCTGCGTGGGCAGGCTCAAGATGTCGTCGTCGTTGAGCGTGGTTTCGTTGTCGTCGTCCTCGTCGGACGTGTCCTCGTCCTTGTGCGCCGCGGAGAAGTCGCCCATGCGGGCCATCAGCGACACCGACCGCGCCAACTTGAAGTTGAGCTTGGATCGCGTGTTCTCGAGCGAGTTCACCAACAGCGTGAGCGCGCCCAACGGCCGGCGCCGCGCCCGGTTGTTCAACGGCGACGTAGCGGAGTCAGACGGCGGCGACAGACATAGTGTGGTGTCGTTCATGATGCAAATGTGGGGTGCTGCGACGGGGGCAGCGGGGATAGGGCCGTAGGGGGTGTAGCGCCGCGAAGCTCGTGGCTGTGGGGCGGCGTGAGTGGCCTGGGGGAGCGAGTGGTGGAGCCTAGAAGAGTTCTAGAACGGAGGCCCGAGGCAAGCCGGGAAAAAAGTAGCGGGTCAGGTCGGAGGTTTTAAAGGAAGCGTGGTCAGGAATGCTAGAACTCGACAAAGGTGAGATCCGTCATTGCACAGAGCTCTTGGCCCAGGCGAGTTGATGGAGGAGCCTAAATGGGCACTCCCAAACAGGTTGCCTGTACCGTGTGTGTGCAGGCCCGATGGTGGGCGCAACACCAGGCACGGAATGCCATTCACGCGGAGGCAGTCGATAATTTCAGGTAGTCGCACTCTGTGCATGCTTGCCCAATCACATGGCATTCCCGACGCCGTGCTTTGTGTCAATGCGGCAGCGGCCACGGAAGCTTCTGCGTCTCCAGCCCTAAATTACCCCTGCCGATAGCGACCGGGTAAGCGTTGGCCGCGCACGGCAGACGCCAGCTTCCACCAATCTGCTTGGAAGCACGGTTGCGTCTGCAAGTCACTCTCGGTCGCGCCTGGTGTTTACATTAAGCCTGCAGTGGGCACAAACACCACGCTTCGCGCGTGACTTCATGCACATTTCGGCTGCGCAGGCAAGCGAATCGCACCCCTGCCCGATTCGTCCGATGCTGCATGGTCGCGATGTTTGGCTGCACGTTGTTCCTTGCATGATGGGCTCCACCGGCCCAGGCAGGCGGGAAAGCCGTTTCTCTCCGTGTTTGCCGCAGCACGCTCGTTTTTGCCGCGGCACACTCGTGCCATCGGGTGATCTGGGCAGTATGGGGCGCGTGGACGTGGTCTGACGGCGCTCGCTTGCATGTCGCGACCGCTCGCTTCGGCGAGATCTCGTTGTTCACTCTTTTCAAGTAGGCTGCTCTCACTATACGTGGTTTTGCTCTGGGGCTCTGGGACGGGCACAGCCGCATCAATACTTACGACCAGGTGCATACGCCCAGTGCATACGAGCGGAGTATACGACCAGTGCATACGCTGTGGTGCGTCTGCTGCTCTGGGATCGTAAATGTTCTGGGGTAGGCCCGTTGAGCACCGTTACTAATCTATCCGGTCGAGATACTCGTCGAGCGTCATGGTGCGATTGGCCTCGTCGTCATCGTCGTCGGTGTCGACGTCACTAACTATGTCGACACTATCGCGCTTCCACGGCAAATTGTCTGTCAAGTACGCGTGGAGATTGAGCGACGAGCTTGACGATGACATCTTGGATAGCCCGTTCGACCGCACCGAGCTCATGGAGTTCTTGCGCGACGAGCGCGTGGTGTCTATGCTCTGGATCGAGTCTGTCGCCGAGTAGCGGTGCTCGCGTCCGAACGCTGGCGGAGGCGCCAAGTCCTTGAATCCTGTGCTTTGCTCGCTCGTTGCCGACGCCGAAAGCGACGTGAGCGTAGGCTTGGGCTGCTTTGTGATGCGGGAGAAGAACCGCTTGGACGGACTGAACATGGATTTGATGCTCAGAGGAGATCCTGCGCCGATTGTCACCACCGAGTTTGCAGAGACCGGTGTTCTTTGTCCCGAGAATGGTGTTTGTGGCGCACTGAATTGGTGTAGGTTCTTCGACAGATCGAATGTGGAGGTCACGAGCTTCAATGGTGCGGGCACAGAGAGCTTGGAGCTGTTGGAGAGGCTCGACTGCGAATGCTGGAGTGTAGCCGTCGACCCGCTGATGGAGTAAAGCAACTTGGACGTGTCCACGATCTCTGGCTCGGGGTCTTCCTCGACGGAGCCGAACGAGCTGGAGTCGTCCAAATACGAATCCAAAAGATCGTCCACCTTTTCTAGCTCCAAGATGTTGATCTCGGGCTCCGGCAGCTCTCTCAACCTGACAGTCAGTGGGAGCTGGCTAGGAGGAAGTGGCGTAGCTGTGTTGTTTGATGAGAAGAATTTCTTGATCTTGGACGAGAGTTTGCTCTCTGAGGCCCACGCTTCCGCGGCCAATGGCGATTGGGCTCTGATAAGCTCTCTATTGAAGTTCTTGAACTTTTCAGCTTCAGCCTTGGTGAGGTCGAACGTAGTGAACGGATCTGCCTTGATCTGGCTCAATGTTGGTCTCTGTTGTGGGTTTTTGCAAAGGAGCTTGCGGATCAAGTCCTTGAGTAGGTCCAACTCTTTCAAGTCCTCGTCCTTCACGTGCGAGCTTTCTTTCGTCTTTGGAAAGCTCAACTCGCCGTTGACGATGTTCTGGAATAAACCGTATTCATTAAATCCCTCGAACGGAAGTTGGTGGAAGATCAAGCAGTACAAGACAACGCCGAGCGACCAGATATCAATCAGAGAGTCGATTTTGCTTTTCAATAGATCCTTCTCGTTGAGCATCAGGAGTCTTTTGTTGACAAACTGGCACAATTCTGGCGCGTAGAACGCTGGTGTCCCCATCGTCTTGCCGAGCTCTTTGTCGTCGTTGGCATTGTTCTCCAAGATAAGAGACACTCCGAAGTCGGATATTTTGATGGTGCGGTCGCTGCTGATGAGCAAGTTGGACGGCTTCAAGTCGCGATGTATGATATGCTTGTATGTGTGAAGGTACTCAAGCCCGTTGACAACATCACGAAGAACCTTGTTGAGAAGTAAGCGTGTAGGCTTCTCCTTGAAGTACTTCTCGTGATAGTGGTTGTACCGCTTCCAGTCGATCTCGCCCAATTGGCAGTATTCGAGGACTAGTAGGATCTTGTCGAACTTCAAGTCGTCAATCACCTGGTAAAGTTTTACCACGTTTGGATGGTCACATTCCTTCATGATCTTGATCTCTCGCTTGATCTTCGTGGTGTGGCTGAGATATGTCTTCGTGATGAGCTTGGTCCGGTCCACGCGGTTGATCGTTTTGATTGCCACATATCGGCTTTTGCGGTCGCTGGCGGTGTCTTCCGCCAAAAGCACCTTTCCGAACTGGCCCTGTCCAATCAGCTGAAGGAGAAGAAAGCGAGAATTGACCACTTTCCGCCCAGACGCATCATCCAAGCTGATCTCGAGCTTCTGTACGTCCATTGTCGGCACAGGGGGGGTGAGGTAATTAGAGTTGAAGTTGGTGCTTGTGATGTAATGGCTGCTAGTATGTAGGATGCATCGCGCTGTTGATGTAGTACTCCGCAATTTAGCGTGCTACTTACTAAGCCCTCGCCTTGGCGAAAGCGAGGAATGCGCTGCTTTCTTTGTCCTCTATATGCATGTGCCTAGCGTGTGTGTCTGTCCTCTGTCTGCATGTGCCTGAGGTGTGTCTTGGCGCCCTAATTTCCGGGACATTCACTTGCATTGTAGAAGCATACCACGAAGCGAAATGCGCTCATTCCGTGGAGTTGCGTTCTGCGGCAAATTTACAGAGGCTATGACAGATATCGTCAAGTAGATTGCGTCTCTGGCGACTGTCTTCATTTGTGGCCGATATCCGTGGGTAACGCTGTGCGTATTCAGAAGTATAAACTGTGTTGGAGTGCATTTCATAGAGATGACAACATACGCATTCTGTGAACCATAAGGTTAATTATCTCCCTGTGTAGGCGAGTTCGCCCTTGAGCTATTACACTATAGTACATCTATGATACATCGCTCGCGCTGACGAGCATGTATGGGGGCCGTTCAGGCATAAGCCTCTCCCATACGAGCCTCATCTTTCATCTTAAGCAGCGCGCGAGCGGCGTCGTTCTCCTCGTTGAGCTCGCGTATTAGCTCCTCCTCGTCCTCGGTGAGGCCGGTAATGTCGGGCGGAACTTGCAGCATCTGCACCGACGGAGCGTAGTTGATGTAGCGAAGCTGCTCCAAAACGTACTGCTTGACGCTTTCGAGGTATTTCTTGGAGTTTTTGTTGTCGAGCCGCCCCTCCAACTGCGGGTGCAACGAGTAGTCGGGCCCAAACCAGTCGTACGTGGGCATGTTGGCCGGTATCTTCGAGTCGAGCGTCACGTCGTTCAACACCGACGTCTCGTAGCACCAGAGCCGCGAGACATTGCGCGGCGTGTAGCCGCCGCCGCCGAGCACAAGCATGGGTATGCCGAAAGACTTGATGAACTTCACGCACTCGCCGTGGGCCCTGATGTTGAGGTTGAAGCAGCCCAAACGGTCGTAGCCTAGCGAGTCAGCGCCGCACTGCTGCACGATGCAAGTGGGCTGGAACTTGGTGATGAGCGGCTCCATCACCAGCTTGAAGAGGTGGATGTACGAGTCGTCGTCGATGCCGTCCTTCAACGGCACGTTGACCGTGTAGTTGGAGCCCTTGCCCATGCCTGTCTCGTCGATGGATCCTGTCGCGGGAAAGAACTCGCCGTTGTACTTGTGGAACGACACCGTCATCACCCGGTCCGTGGTGTAGAAGGCCTCCTGCACTCCGTCGCCGTGATGTAGGTCGATGTCGATGTACATCACCCGCGGGTGCACGCGGAGCAAGTTGAGGATGGCAAGCACGATGTCGTTGACGTAGCAGAAGCCGCTGGGCTCGAACTTCTTGGCGTGGTGGAGGCCGCCGCTCCAGTTGATGGCGATGTCGCTCATGCCGCTGATGAGCTTGCGCGATGCGTCGAGCGTGGCGCCCGTGTAGATGATGGAGTAGTCGAACATGCCGTCGAAGATGGGGCAGTCGTCTCCGATGTTGAACTTGGCCAACTTCTCTTCGCCGAGCTTGAGCGACATCTCCGGCGTGATGGTCTGCAAGAAGTCCACGTAGTCCTCGGAGTGGAACTGCAAGAGCTCGTCCTTGGTGGCACGCCGCGGCAGGTAGAGGTCCATCTTCTCGAAGAGCTTGTACAGAATGACCAAGTGGTCGGTGAGCATGAGCCGAAAGGGCTTCATCGGGTGGTACGGGCCATAGTGGTAGTGCGACACCTCCGGGTTGTAGTGGTACGACACGTTCTTTAGCGTCAGCTGTCGCTGGGGGTAGTACACCGGCGTGTGTTCCGTGGTTTTGGCGTCGGTGGAGTAGGTAGACATGGTGAGATGAGTGTGCAGTGCCAACCAGCAAAGGCACCACCAGAGACATAGAGACAGTATGCGAGAGACGGCTACATAGGCAGAAATTATATAGAGACTGTGTGGAAGGGTCATGCTATGCCTGGTATCAGATGCGTCAGCCAGCTGAGCGAGCCAGACGATTCACCATTCTTAGCGATGTCGTTAGACAATTTCGCTCCATATAAATAGACAAGCCCACACGATGTGAACAAGTCGTCAAGTCTATCCTGTAAATCTACCTGTAAGTATGTCTGTCTGTCTCTCCTGTAAGTCTGTAAGTCTGTCTGTCTGTCTGTCTGTCTGTCTGTCTGTCTGTCTGTCTGTCTGTCTGTCTGTCTGTCTGTCGTCTGACTGAGTTGTAGGTAGTGCACGCTCGCTCGCCACTATCAACTTACTCTCCAACACCACAACCGACAATGTCAAGTATGTGCACCCCCGCTATCGCCAATTCCGTACAGCTATACCCCCTTTCTGTGCTGCTACTCCTCCCGGTCCGTACTAACGCCAGGCTCTGCCGGATTCGACAGGCACATCACCATCTTCTCCCCCGAGGGAAGATTGTACCAGGTTGAGTACGCCTTCAAGGCCATCAACTCGGCCAGCGTCACCTCCATCGGCGTCACCGGCGAGGACTCCGCCGTGTTGGTCTCGCAGAAGAAGATTCCCGACAAGTTGTTGGACCCCGCGACCGTGTCGTACCTCTTCCAGATCACCCCCAGCATTGGCTTGTTGGCCACGGGGTCCATTGCCGACGCGCGGTCGTTGGCCTTGAGAGCACGCGCCGAGGCGGCCGAGTTCAAATACAAGTACGGCTACGAGATGCCCGTGCAGAGCATTGCCAAGCGCATGGCCAACATCTCCCAGATATATACCCAGAGAGCATACATGCGCCCGCTAGGCGTGGCGTTGACGTTTTGCCAGGTGGACTTTGAGGACGAGGACAAGGGCCCGCAGATCTTCAAGTGCGACCCCGCGGGCTACTTCACGGGCGTGAAGGCGGTGTCCACGGGCCCCAAGCAGCAGGAGGCCACCACGTACTTGGAGAAGAAGTTCAAGAAGATCGACCACGTCAAGGGCGACTGGAAGCAGACGGTGGAGTTTGCCATCACCTCGTTGAGCTCTGTGTTGGGCACGGATTTCCGCAAAAACGACATTGAGATCGGCGTGGCCACCCAGGGCCAGTTCCGCGTGTTGTCGCCGGACGAGATCGACGAGCGTTTGGTGGCCATCGCCGAGCTAGACTAGAATGAACGAGCACGATGCGAACTGTAGCTCCACACATGGCCACTCCTACACCAAGCTCCACCACACCTACACCACAACTACATGACCGCGGCTATATCTTTCGGAACCCTGTGCGTCTGCGAACGTGCATGTCTAGATGTTGCTTCATCAAATTCAATATGTACTTTTCGATCACCACACGTAGGGGATGAACATGTAGGGGCATGCTTCGAGGTAACGATCCCAATCCTTGCCGTACTTCCTGGCGCACTTTCTCTGGTCTCTGTAGGCCCTGTGCACCAACACAATGAAGAAAAAGCAAGGGAAGAACCACGGGAATGGCGAGGCAAAGCCGCAGATGAGGCCCCACGTGAGCGACTGGGTCCAGTCGGCCGTGTAGTGCGCCTTGCGGGCATACTTGTACCAGCCGTCCGTCAACAACAACGAGCCGTTCTCACACTCGATGTAGGTGGGGTTCACGAGGTCGGAGTTGGGCAAGTATGGGAAGGTCTTTCTGAGCGAGGTGTTGCCTGCCACAGTGCGTCTGAAGCTGTTTTTCTGTCTGTTGCCCGTGTCGAAGAAGTAGTATGCAACTGTCAACACCACAAACAACGCGGTGTTGTACTGCCACGACCACTGGTATTCGCTGGGCTCGTGCCACGCCAAGAACAACGTGCAGTGGCAGTAGGTGTAGGGCACGCCGGCGATGTTCCAGAAGATCAACATGAAGCCAAACTTCTCGTACGCCATGTCCCAAGTGGGCACGATCAACTCTTCGCCCTTGGAGCACGCGTTAGCATACAACCAATGCGCGTACACCACAAAGCACACCTGCGGAGACACGTAGCCGTAGGTGTCGTATTGCTTGAACGCCGTGGCCAACGACAAGAAATGCAAAGTGAACCAGGGAAGACGAACCTCGAAGAACATCTTAAGGTCCAAGTACTTGCCCAATCTAGGGTTCAAGGGCGCACCCATGAAGCAGTCGTAGATGTGGTTGCCGGTCATGCGGTGGTAGTCCTTGGACACGTTGAGCGTGTACACATAGAGCCCGATTGCCATCACCAAGCCGTAAACGATCGCGGTGACCATGATCTCGCCAAAGTGGTCAATGATGAAGTAGAGCTTGAGGCCCGCAAAGTGCAAACCGATGAGAATCACGTTGGTGAGGTAGAACGCCCACACAGCATTGCAGTAGTAGGGCAACTGCTTGCCTCCAAGGTGGGCCAATGGCTGGCCTTTGGTCCACACGCCGGGCAACGTCAAGTAGAAGATGCCCTGCACAACGAAGAAGGTGGTGAACACTGCAACCACCTTGGGCGACGGGATGCCGTAGTGCACAAAGTAGCCCCAGAACTCCTCGCCAAAGTCACCCCACGTCTCATAATCAGCGGGCCACGCAGGCAAACCACCGTAAAACTGGGCGCTGATCCACATGTACACCATGAGAAGAGGAAAGCCGGCCATCATGCCAAGCGCGCCGAGTGGGCCGCCAAACTCCCATTCAATATCCTCCTTCGGTAAGTATCTTTCCTCGTCACGAGCTATCAACGGCGTTGCATCCGTCATTGTTGCAGTTTTGTGGGTTGTATAGATGTATTTATATGTTGTTGTGGCTGCATGCAGGCGTTTGTCTACCGCGTTATACGACGAGTACGAGAAGCTTGCGATCGCGCCTAACCGTTTCAGGTGATGTCAAATAATCAATTGCCGATTTGATCTGTCGTACAATTCCGGCGCCATTAGATGTCTATTAATATGCTCATTGTCCTGTCGGAGTTTCGGGTTCAGGTTGTCTGTTTCGAGCTCGGATTGTCTTTGTCGAGTTCGTGGTTGCTGCAAAGGGTTAAGCAAACGGAATGTCGTTCAGACGGTCGTAGTAGTCGTAAATCTCGTCGTCCACGGCGTCCCCTAGCTCCTCGCGCTTGGCTCTTCGGCTCTCGCGGAACTTGGCCAACACGTCAAGTGCGCTTAGCGAGCTGCCGTTGCCCAACTTGACCATGCCCATGAAGAAAAGCTCGATCCGCTCGAAGTCCCTGTCTTCAGTGACGAGCCCTGCAAGGAGCCGGAACACAGACTGGATCATGATGCATCGGTTGTCGAACATGGGCAGACTCAAGTAGTAGTGGTCGCTCTCCACCACGATGCGGTCCTTCTCCTTGGCGTATCGCGGCAGTGCCTTGTCCTTGAAGAAGAATGCACCCTTGAATACCTTCTGCAATATGTCCTGTACGTGTAAGTGGGTGCGAGGTAGGTTCAAGAGCCACGGTGTCACACACAACTTGATGGTCAAGGAGTCGGCATGGAGCTGGCTGCACGCGTCGAACCACGAATAGTAGTGCTCCCGTCCTGCGGCGTCTACATCCATCACCAACGCGCTGGCCGGAAGCACCTGCCGGTGCTCTGCCGGCTGGTAATGTGGGTGTGCTGGGCTGCGCTTGGGGATGCGAAACGTGTCGAGTTCCACCTCTGGCACCAACAACTCGCGCACAACGGCGTCGATGAGCGACGCAACGTGGAGCGTCCACCTGTGGGGCGCGGTGGTGAGTCCTCGCGTTCGCACGGCGTCGGTGAGCGCAAGAAACGTCACGAGGCACTTTACCGTGGCCATCGAGAAGCCCCAGTAGAGATTAAAGTTGGGCATAGTGTCGCTCAGAATCAACAAGTTGGCCCGTATGAGCGCGTCGCGATACGACACGTTGGTGTCGTCACAGAACCCCGTGTCTATGAACGGGCCATACTCGTGGTTTGTGGGCAACGGCGGTTCTGCCGCATAGATATCGTGCGTGTGCACCTGCTGCTGCACGGCGCCCGCCTTCTTGCCCATGGACGTGTTTGTCTGGGCAGCGTGCTCGATGGCGAAGAACCAGCACTTGGCCAACGCGAGCCCGCCCGACATGTGGCGCTCGTGGTGCACCTTGGAGTTGGAGTAGTTCAACAACAAGTCGCGGGCGCCCTTGAGATGCACCCTCCACGACGTGACGAAGTTGTCCGTCAGTAGACTTGTGGTGGCCGTGAAGTACGATGTGAGCACGAGGATGGTGAGAAGAAGCTTCTCGATGTTGCTCGAAAGCGACGCTGCATTCGAAAAACCGGCGTTCTCGGCGAAAGCGTCGCCCAACGCCTTGAAGCACGCCAACGTGTACTGCTGGCGGGCGTGGTCGTGTGCGGGCTCGCCCGTCTGGTTGAACTGGAAGGTGGCCGAGATGGCCAAAAGCGACGTCAAGAGGTACGGGCACTTGCGCAGGTAGCTGAGAAGCAAGCGCACCACCTCGTTGGTCTCGATCAGCGACGCGAACGGAAAGAGGTGGTACGAGAGCTCGGTGGACGTGAGCGTTCGGAGGTAGTCGATGTGGACGCCCGTGAGGGCGTTCTCCACGATGCAATGCTGGATGAGCTGCGAGTTCGAGAGCAGAAGCTGCTCGTTGATCCCCGACGGGCTCACGTAGGCGTCGCTATGCAAGTCGTGCACGAACATGCTCTCGCCGAACATCTCTGCCGGCTTGGCCGGCGCGTAGTGCGACGTGAGCAGGTCGCTGATGTCGGGCCCGATGATGTGATTGATTTCGTGCACCAACACGCTGGCCTCGTCGAACAAGTGCTGCATCTCGGGCGTGGGCGAAAACTCCGCCGCGCTCTGCGGCGGCGTGATCTTCTCCAAAAGGGCATCGCCCGTGCCGTTGGCGTTGTTGGGCCCGCTGATGTTGTGCCCGCTGATGTTGTTGTGCGATGGGAACGGGGGATACTCCGGCAGCTCGAAATGTAGCTGGCCGGGCGCACCGCCAAACTTCAACGCGGCCAGCAGCTCGCTCCTCTCCATTCCCGAGTCGTTGCTGGTGCCATCGCCCACTTTGAAGCGTGCCGCTGTCTCATAAACGCAGACCTTGTGGAGTCTGGAGCAGTTGTGGCAGCTCGGGCTGGCCTCATCGCACTTGATCTTTCTGCGCTTGCACTCTTTGCATCCTTTGCGGGAGTACTTTCTTTTCTTGATCTTGGGCTTGTCGTCGGGCATTCGCCTGGGGTCTGCTCGGCCCGGTTGATATATATCTGGGTGCGCGCGCATAACGATACCGGTCCGACTAAAGTCTCGTATTCCTGTGCTATTGTATGGGGTCTGCGCGGCACAACACCTCATAATGGCACAGCGGCTGTTCTAGGCTACTCTTTATGATGAAAGTCTTTACGATGTAACTCCTTACGATGTAGATAAGAATGCGGAATTTACGTTCCGGTAGGTGCACTAGCAGTACTAACAAAGCTAGCCCTTAGAAGGGTCATGATACGAATGTTTAAATAAGACAATGTACATTGCACCGTGCCACAGGGCGCGGGTTGCAAGACCTACTGCGTAATCCAGTTCAGATGCAAGTAGTGGATCAAGTGAAAGTAGTGGCTAAGTGCAAGAGCGTACGTGCCAGTCGAATTCGATGTGCTGTCGATGGGTGCAAACGTTACTACGCGGGGGAATACCGCGACAGCTCAGGGAAGACAATGGCCCAGTGCCTGTGGATGTGATTTTGATCTCGTCTCGAGATGTGATCGTCTCGATTCGACCGTCTCGATTCGGTCGTCTCGAGATTCGTGAGTACCGCGACTACATCAGCCAATGACAATATACATTAAGGAGCACGACAGCGCGCCAGTGACAATATACATAGGGTACACAACGGGGTCGAACATTACTGGATGTTCTGGATCTTGGTCAAGATGCGGCGCCCGTGCGGGGTGTTCTTGATGGTGGTCAAGTACGGCTGCAACGCGCGCGCCAACTTGGCCAAGTCGGCGCTGTTGGCCACGTCCAAGCTCGTCTGGAGCACGTAGTTGCCGAACGCGTCGTTGAGCAACGTGGAGAAGTTGTCGGCGTTGGCCAACAACACCGCCACCACAGTGTCCGTCAAGCGGTGGATGCGCAACGACCGTTCAATGACATTCAGCCCGAACTTGTGAAGCGACAACGAAATCACGTTGGCGCGGATATGCTCGACAATGACCGCCACCAGCGCGTCGTCGCCGCGGGAGAGCACGTACTGCACCACGTAGTTGCCGAACGGGTCCAACAGCAACGACGTGGCCACCTCGGCCACCTTCATGGACAACCGCAGCCGCTGCTGCGCCGACCCGTGGTCGAGGCACCGCTGCAACACGCAGCAGCCGTGGCGATGCGTGGCGATCTCGCTGCAGTGGGCCGCGGCGGCGTCGAAGATGAACTGGTTGTCGTCCGCCTTCAACATCTGGAGGCACTTCTGCACAACGTGGTTGCCGTTGAGGTCGCGCGAGAGCGCAACCACATGCGGGCGCAACGACGCCACGAGCAAGCGTGTCTCCTCGGGAAGCTTGATGCACTCCACGAGCTTCTGCAACGCCCGCGTGCCGTGCGGGTCCAAGGCGATGCGCACAAAGTCAGGCGCCGCATTCTTGACCAACACTAGGCGCTGGTCCGCCAGCACGTTCTCGAACAACTTCTGGATGAGGTAGTTGCCGAACGGGTCGATCATCAACTCCACGATGCGGAGGTAGATTTCGTTGAAGATCATGGTGGCCGCCACATGGCTGCCGTCCAACTGGCGCTGGAGGAATCTGCACCCGTGCTGGTCCTTGCAGAGCGAGTAGATCTCGCCCGAGAAGTCTTCCAACTTGGCCGACGCATACTTCGCGGCATCGTCGCCCTTGCGCCGCGAGCTGTGCATCTTGCGGTGCACGTTCACGCCCGCGGAGTAGTTGCGGCGGTAGCCAACGTTCTGGTTGTAGTTGCGGGCCGGCTCGGCGTCGCGGTACGGCTGCCGGGTCCACAAGTTCTGCTGGGTGGAGTCGTAGCGCTGCTCGGGCTTCTTCTCGTCGAACCTCATGAAGCTTTCGTCCAACGCCCCGCCGAAACGCGGCGCCTCCACCTTGGGCATGGGCTCGCTGCCCTCGTTGGGCAACAGAAACGTGCCGGGCTGGAAGCTGCCTTCGTCGGGCAACTGGAACGGCGCAATCTGCATGGCCATCTCGCTGGTTAACGCCGGATCGGAGAACAGATAGCTGAATGGCGGCGCGGTGAACGGCACGAAGTTGCTGCTCCATGTCGACGAAGGCGTGGAGCTGCGGAGCGAGTTCATGCCGCCAAAAGCTGCCAGGTGTGGGATGGGCCCCGACCCCGGGCCGCTCGCCGCCAGCGTGGGAGTAGCCGCGTGCGCGGGCGGACGCGTCACGTCCGCGCCAAGCGTGATGGGCTTGGTGCTGGACAACTCGTCGTCCAAGTTCAAGGTGCCCAAGGCGCCGACAATATCCAAGTCGGACTTGTCCAAATCCTTTTCGTCGAAGAAGTTCAGCGAGTCCTTGAAGAACGACGACGTGCCTATAGACGCAGAGCGAAGGTTCGAGTTGTTGGCCGCCTGGGACGACGCCGAGAGTGACGTCGACCGCGATTGCAAATTGGTGGACATGCTAGGTGAATGCGAATGATGATAATGACTGGTATACAAAGGGGGCCAGTGTATACAAAAGGGAACTAGTGTACAGTGGATCTAATATACAGCGGCGCAGGGCTCGTCTATGCTGGTATTGGGTGGGTGGAAATCGTTTGGTGATGGGTATAGATGGTGTGAGCTCGGCGACTCTGATGAGACGGTTGATGCGGACAGCCGAAGGAGTCCTATGCAGGGAGTTTCCTGGGTGGGCTAGGGAAGGGCCAGAGAAGTGCAATGCTTGGAGCTGGCCGTTTGACTGAGACTGGGCGCCTGGTGGGAAGTATGATCTGGTGGGGGGAAAAAATTGTACTCGGATAGGTGTGCAGGTAGAGTGCCATGGAAGACTAGTGAACCCGACAAATCGGATCACGAAGTCAAAGCGGCGACGAAGAACGATTACAAAAGAAACCAAACGATGAAGTTGGCTCTAGATGGTGCTCTGGTGCTCTACGTGCTCTACGTGCTCTACGTGGTGCTCAAATGGTGAGCTATATGGGTCTGTTAGAGCGGAGGTTGCGAACTCAGAATTGCGAACGGACACAGGCTTGGGACCAACACCATCCAGGAATCTCAGGCAGGTGACAAGAGAGGCTCCACCACGGCGCTGCCGGCAACTGCGCTCACGTGATTTCCCATGGAATCCAGCGGTCACGTGTGTTGATGCTGTGGTCCCGGCATTGTCAAGCTCATGGCAACGGCCGGCAGGTAGTCGCACCATTAGGGTATTCTGCGACTAGGCACTACATGTCCTGCCAGGACTTTGCACGGCGAACATGTTTCCCGCTTAGGTTTGCACGGCGAACATGCCCTGCTGCATGAGTTCGGCATTGATTCGCCCGACCTCAACTCTTAATCTCTCGGCTATTATGCTCGCAGCCCCGCCCGAGAAGATATGCGCGACATTTTCCAGGCCAATAGGCATGGACGCGTTCCTGCGCATCGTTTAGCCAAATGCTCGTATCCAAATTGGCTCAGGTCGAAATCCTCATTTCCCCCGTCAATTGTGCGCCCAGTGGCTAGGCTATCAAGCCAATGGTTACACTGCTGTTTAGATCATTATCTATTATTATAATACGAATTTAAAAATATGACGGGAGGGGGGGAATCAGATAAAAAAAATGGTAGGTTTCAGACAGAAGTCTGGAGAAGCCTAAGTAGACTTCTCGTGTTGAGTGGAGACTCTGGCCATCGAGGTCAAGAAGTCCTCGACGGTTCTGGAGTCCTGCTGAGGTCTCTTCTTCTTGCGGTTGCAGAAGTCGTCGAAAGCCTCAGAGGTGGACATCAAGTAGTACAAACCACCCATGACGCAGAAGACACCGAAGGAGAAGATCCAGGTGCGCACAACGGACACAATGTCGGTCCAGTTCTGAGACCACCAGCCGAACAAGGTGAAGCAGGTGGCAAGGATGTCGACAATCAAGACGGCACCAGACAATTGCCAAGATGGGATGGAGGACCAGAAAGGACCGTTGGCTCTGGTGATGAAAATCAACCAGTTCTCAGTCAAGGAAATCTGCAAGAACAAGACACCGTCGAGACCACCGAAGTTCTGGATGATACCACCCTTCGACATGAACATGGTGGTCAAGGTGATCCAGGTACCGATAGCCAAAATTATACCCAACACAATGGACATACCCCACAATCTAGGCAAGTTCCACTTGACTGGCTCGGGGTCGTAAGGAGCGTTGTCGTAAGCAATGGCCAAGGTGGCAACGTCAGCGAAGATAGCAATGAAGACAACCAAGTCAATGTTCAAGGACTTGTTCAAGATGGCAATCCACAAACCCAAGAAGATCTCCAAGTGCAAGGACAAAGCGATACGGTACACCACGTAGGCATACATTCTGTGGAAAATCTGTCTCGAGGTCTTCAAGGCGTCAATGATGGCAGACAAACCAGGGGCAAGGAAAACAATGTCAGCAGCGGATCTGGCAGCGTCGGTAGCACCCTCGACGGCGATACCAGTGTCAGCCTTCTTCAAAGATGGGGCGTCGTTGACACCGTCACCAGTCATGGCCACCAAGTAGCCTCTGTTCTGCAAAATCTCAACGGCGTTGTACTTGTGCTGAGGGAACACCTCGGCGAAACCGTCAGCGTTCTCAACAAAGTCAGCAATCTCGGAACCAGCCATGTCACCACCGCCGGAAAGACCCAACTTCTCAGCGTCGTAGATGTTGGTACCCAAGCCCAATTGTCTGCAAGTCTCCTTGGCAATGCCGACGGCGTCACCAGTTAACATCTTGACTCTCAAACCCAATCTTCTGGCCTCGTTAACAGTAGCAGCAGTGTCATCTCTTGGAGGGTCCATGCAGGGCATGATACCCAAAATCTCCCAGTGGCCTTCGCCTCTCTTTCTGGCAACACCCAAAGATCTGAAACCTCTGGAAGCAAACTCGGCAACGGTGTTCTGGTAGTTCTCGTGGATGTCCTCAGGGATGGGGTGGTCGTCCTCAACGGTCTTCAAGACAAACAATGGGGCACCCTTAACACAGACAATTCTCTCGCCCTCGGGGGACTCGACGATAGCGGTAACCTTCTTGGAAACGGGGTCGAAGGGCTGGAACTCCAACACCTTGTACTTGGTCAAAGCGGCCTTGGCACGGGGGTAGCTGATCAAAGACTTCAAGAAAGCCTTGTCAATAGCATCCAAACCCTTCTTCTTTCTGGAAGCAGCCAAACAAGCAGTCAACATCAAGTCGTCGGCCTCGACACCCTCAACAGTGTAGGGCTCGTGCAAGGACAACTTGTTCTTGGTCAAAGTACCGGTCTTGTCGGAACACAAGATCTCGACACCAGCGAGGGACTCAATAGCGGAAAGCTTCTGGACAATAGCCTGCTTCTTGGCAAGGTAAGCAGCACCGACGGCCATGGTGGTGGTGACGACGGCGGGCAAACCAACAGGGACACCAATGATGGTGATGGCAAGGGTGTGTCTCAAGATGCCGACAATGCGGACGGATCTGTAGAAGCACGCAACCCAGACAACAAGCAAAGTGACAATAACCAAAACCAACAAAATCGTACCGATACCGTTCAACACCTCAGTGAAGTGACCAGTGCCGCCGGCGGCCTTGTTGACCAAGGCAGCAGCACGGCCAACGAAGGTGTTGTCACCGGTAGCAGTGACAACCATGAAGGCCTCACCGGTCTTGACAGTGGAAGAAGAGTAGGTGGAGTCACCGTGTCTCTTGTCGACAGCGAGCGACTCACCAGTGATAGCGGACTGGTCAACCTGCAACAAGCAGTTCTCAGTGACAATTCTGCCGTCGGTGGGGATAACGGTACCGTCCTCCAACTGCAAAATGTCGCCGGGCACAATCTGGTTGGCCTCAACCTCCAAGAGCTGGCCGTTTCTGATCACGTTGGCGGTGTTGGCCAAGGTCTTCTTCAACTCGTCCACAATGGAACCAGCCTGGTACTCCTGGATGAAACCGACACAGGCGTTCAACAAAAGCAAAGCGCAAATGACACCAAAGTCGACCCAGTCCTCCAAACCGGCAGCCAACACGGCAGCGGCCTCCATGACGAACTGGATGGGGCCGACAAAGAACATGATGAACTTGAGAACCATGTTCTCCTGCTCCTCAGCCATCTGGTTCAAACCGTACTTCTTTCTTCTCTTCAACACCTCGTCGTCGTTCAAACCGGTAGCGGGGTCGGTCTGCAACAACTCATCGGGCACCTGCTTGAACGAGGCTCCGTCGTCCTCGTCCTCGGACTCCTCGTCCAAGCCGTTGTTGGACTGGAGGTCCAAAATCAACTGGTCAATGTCCTCGTCCTCATCGTCGTCCTCGGTGGTCTTGTCGACCTTTTCTACAGTTGGTTCAGTAGCACTCATTGAAGAAAGACAACTGGGGTCGGGAAAAAAGAAAAGCAAATTACGAGGGGGGACCAGCTTTATATGCGCTGTCGCTAGGCCGTAATCAAATTGAGGGAATTATTCAATAAACAAAAATGGACGCTTTCGGCAAGGATGTCGCACGCCCTGTGCAGGGCATGTCGCGCATACGCCGCTTCCCTCTGCGACGGCAGAACAATCCCAGGCACCCTCTTGCCGGCCCCAGCCGGCGAGTTTTTGCTCTGCTGGGCCGCGGTAGCCGCAGCTTGTGCTCGGGCCTGGCGCCGGCCAGTATGTGTCCCTCCTGCAGGCGGTGCTATGGGGGCCAGCCCTCCTGGCCAATAATGCGAAGGATCAGACTCTATGCATTCGTCGACAACTGGCGACCTACAGCGAGCGAGGGGTAACCTTCGCTGATTGCGTAGCGCACGTACGGTGCTGGTGGGGCGGGCGCCGATCCCACCCATCCCAAAGTCGAGCTTGGCAAGCGGCTGAAGCCGCAGCAGTTGCCCCGAGCCGCGCAGAGCATGTCTCGGAAAATGCTCCAGCAGAGTATGAGCCAGGCCGGCACACTACGTCGCCAGTCTCCGCACGACTCCGCTGGCTGCCGCCCGCCCAGAAAGCGGGCGGCAATCTGTGCCTGGGGCAGTCGGAGAAGTGAATCTTGACGTGTTAGAGATAAGTGTGTGCAGTCATGGAAGCATGGAAGAGATAACAGGTGCAGGCGTGTCGCTCTCGGACCCATGTCGCAGTGTTTACTCTCAAAGCAGCGCTAATCCAGCCCGCATTCCCGATTGGGCCGCACTCTGCACCAATCCAGCGAATGCTTGGCCCTCGCAAAAAAGCTCCCACCACGAGGGCCGCCAGCCCCGCCGCCCGCCCTGCGATGCCCGTTCGGGCCACATCCCGCTGCTGGTCCCTGCTCTGCCGGAAAATCTCTCAAATGTCGCTCCGACCTAACCGGTGGTGTCGGATGTCGGCTAAGCGTAACTAACCCATCGGTCGGCCCGGCTGCTACCACCGATCTTCTCCGACTAACTCCAGCCACGTGCACGCCTAGCACGGCGAGACGTGAAGGCCGCACCGATAGTGCCGACATTGGCCGCCGAGACATCTGCCCCGACATCCGACATCCATCGCTTACGCTTCCCAATCCGCCTTCTCCTGCCTCCTCCTCCACCACCTCTACTACTACCTCTACCACTTCTACCTCTACCACTCCTTCTCTAGTTAGTGTATGGTTTGTCTTCTCTACTTTGTTCTCTACTTGTCTGGTTTCCGTTTCTTTCCGTCTCTTTGTCTTGTCTGCCCGTGTCGTGCCCCTCATCGCTCGATTGTGCGGGTGTCGTCATCGCGGGACGAAATTTTCATTGGCCCGATCCCGCGTGCAGGCTCCAGATCCACCCCACTCTAATTTGCGGAGGTTACGCACACCGGACCCTTGTGGCCGGCGGTTTCTTGGCCAGCTAGGGCTGGGTCGCATTCCGCTCGTGTGCATGTTCGAGCCACTCGTGCCGCGCAGGCCGGTGGTGGACATAGACGCATGGTGATGCAAGTAGACGTTAGTGAGAAAACGGAGAAGGAGCCGATTTGGGGCCCTCGCTCGAGGTCCGCACTACAGATGGAGACGCAAGATGGACGGCGCTTGAGGCTTCGTGTGGGGTGTTTTTGCACAGAAGAGGGGCAGTTTTCGATTTTTGGGCGGACAAAACGTCCGCCGTGGGGTTGGACTGCTCGCACTTTCGTATAAAATCGCCGTGATTGGTGCGCACTACAGACTACAATACAGCCCGCTCTACACTACAATACAACAGATGAAAAGTTGTGAACGTTGTTCAACAAAAATGAAAAAGAAGTGTTAGACTTAGAGGGGTAGAGTGACCTTCGATGATCTGCATCACTTCTTTTTCACGTCACAATGCCGTACGTAGTGCAGTGATCAGCCGTGCACTGTAGCCGTGCTGTAGCCGTGCATTAGCAGCAAGACATGGTTGATCTCAGGCGCCACTTGCCTTACGACATCATTCCGACACACTTCGTGCTACACTGTATCCCATAAAATATGCATTACTCGACCGTCTTGCGCTTTTGCACCCACCAGCGCAATGGCCGTCCCATCTTGAAGATGATGTACAACACACTCCCACCAAGGCGGAACGCCGCCAACGCGCACACGACCCACAATATGATTGTCAAGAACACCGTGGCATTCCTCGAGTCGTTCCAGATGTCGCTCAGGTCCCCCGCAGCTGCCAACACAACTCCCACCAAGATAGCGTTGGTGAGAAGCCACACCAACACAGTAACCGACCGAATAAGCGCGTAGTACGAGTCGTCTTCTTGCTTCTTGATGCGCGTCTTCGCCAACGGCGTCTGCGGCACCCTCAATTCCTCCAAGATGTTCAAGTACGCCTCCTCAAGCTCCTGCTTGGACCCAGGCACCACCGTCATCACCAACCCGTCTTCTTCGGTAAACTTCGCTGTGCCGAGATCTTTGGCCTGCGGCGTGTCTCTGTTACCCCACGAAATATCGTTGATGTTGCAGAAGGAGTAGATGTTGAGCACGTTCACGTAGGAGGGCGAAAGTAGAAGGTACTGGACAAACGACGTCACCATGAATGAAGGCTCGCCGTGGATGACGGCGCCAATGGCGTAGAGCAAGTAAGTACTGAGCATCGAGATCACAAGGTCGCGGAGCTTCAGGTTCGTCACGAGCATGCCCACGTCAAAGTGTCCGTCGGTTTCGTCCATCACGAGCTTCACAGTATTGATGGCCAAGTACACCGCGGCAAACAACAAGTATGCCATGAGCACGGCAAAAAAGATGCACACAGTCATGTAGAACTTCCGTGTGCCTCTTGGAGTGTTACCGAATGCGAGGACAAACATGCACACGACACAGGCAACGTAAACCCACAAGAACGCAGCGGAGATGTACTTCCCTAGCGTGAAGCCCACCTCGGAAGACCCCAAATTCTTGGTCAAAATGCGGAACACAAGGAAGAAACAAGACAACGAGAACCACGACACCAACAACGTGATGAGATGGTAGTAGAATTCGAGCTGGAACCATAGCTTGCGCAAAAGCGAGTGGTTGGACCGCCAGATTTGTGTCCAGTGGAAGATCGCATACATGGCTGCAAACAACGAGCCATTAAGCCAACGACGACGTTGCAAGACAAAGTCGTCGATCTTTTCGGGTACATCTGTCTCTGCCTTGGCCCCACTCACGTACCGCAACACGTAGTTCTTTTCTTTTTTGGCAACCAACTCGAAACAAAGAATTCTATCCTCTGCCAAGTACATGTTCGAGGTGAAGATTCCGGACTCTTGCACGTTTCTCTCTTTCAACTCCTGCTCGTCGTCTTCCTCGTCAATCTGTGCTGTCTGATGGAGGAATTCTCCCTTGAAGTATTTCTCCAACGGTCCCTGACCGTCAACGTTTAGAAGGGCGTCCCAGCGATATGCCGAAAACGCACCAGGAAGCACCGAGATAAACCCAAACACCGATTCCATCGGCTTGTCCAACACGTTGGATATCTTGTACTCGAAGTTCTGCGCAGCCACTAGCGGGTTGGCCAAAAGACCTTTGCCGGGCCCTAACGCCACTCTCATTTCTCCGCAAGCACCGGCCACATTCGGGTCCTTAAACTCACGCCACAAGTGGTAGAAGGCGTCCTTGGACGGTTTGGTACCACAGTCCAAAAGCATAATCACTTTAGGGTTGAGCAAAGGCGCAAACGACTGGAAACACCACCGGTGGGAATTAATCTTACGTGCATTCTTCTCCTTCAAGCAGAAGAGGAGTTGCACCGGCGTGGAGCTCACGTTCAAGTACACGCGGTCTTTGGAAACTTTCTCAATCCCGACTGTAGTAGTGTACTCGTACACATGCGCCTTCACCAGGCGGTCGTTGACCTTCGATTTGGCATAACCTTCCTGGAACACACCAAGGGCTGTGAGAAGCTTTTGTGTTCTTTCATTGAGCTGCAAGCGACCGTCATTCACGATAACGACAACCACCTTCTTCCACGAACCGTCGCCCCAGTTGGAGTCGGTTCTGTTGGTGAGGTTCTTGATATTGTCGAACACACCCTTGAGCGTGCGTCCCAACAAAATTTCATCTTCGTTGTACATGGTGATGCACACCATAATTTCAGTTGCACGCGGTGGTTGGTAGAGCGTCTGACGCACGTTGTAGTTGTGACTCATGAAATTGGAAGGCCCACACGTAACACCGGAGTACCTGACAAACGCTGTCTCGTTGCTCTCGCCGAACAGCTTGGAGTATGTGTCTAGCAAGCTCGACGGCACCGGTGCGTCGATAACATAGTTGCCATGCACCAATTTGGCCCGCTTGATAGTCTTTGTGTAGTTAAGCCTAGGGCGAAGGTCGTCTTCGTCATCAACATGTCTCCTTCGCATGGTGCCCCGTATCGTTGCCCGGCGCATATTCTCCTCGCCCGTGTCAGAGAAGAGCGAATCGTCGTCCCCAAAAGGGTCCAAGTCCTCGGTGGCATCCTCCAACAAATTAACGTTGTAGTCGTTTGTTTGGAGCATCATCATGGAGTGACGGACGTTGGGCGACATCACCAGCATACGCTGAGGCGACATCATCAGCATGCGAGGGTCCAATATCTGCTCCTCGGGGGCGCCGTAGGCGCTCATGCGGTTGTATGTGGAGGCTGGGTACTGTAGGTCGTACTGATTTTGCTCCGGATACTCGACAAACGTCGAGAGGCGGGGCTGTTCGGAGAACTGTACCCTCTGGGGCACCCCTACGGTGCTGCTGGAGCCCCCGTAGAGCGATCCACCCAATTTTTCGTAGAAGTCGTCTTCGTCGTCGGTCATGGCTGTATTGCTCGACTGGTGGCCCGAAGAGCTCGATGTAATGCGGTGATGAGGCCTCTTCTCGTCTCCAAAGAGGTCGTCCTCGTAGTAGCTCATACTAGGTCGTGTAGTTGCTTCCGGCAGATCTAAGAACAATGTCCAAACCAAGTTCTAATTTTGCAACTTTCTATTTACCTTCTTGCCCGATCCGGTAACATGATTGGGCTCGTAATGAATGTTCCAGCCGAGCCCCAGAGGAAACACGGGGCTCAGCCACGCGCCTCGATTACAAGATTCGAAGCGACCCTTTAGCTTATTTGACAATACAAAGTTCATGTAAAAGGTGATTCTCTTTACGTCGTTGGTAAACGATCGTCATTGTTCATGGCAACCTTCGCGACAAATGTCGGAGGGACAGTGGCTGCACCGCGCAACCATGTCGGGCTGTGCCATTAAAGTTCGTTCGGCACGCCTCATCTACCCGTCCCTTCCTAAGCCCCTCACCTTGTTGCCCATGCTGAATGTATTTTTACTCATCTCTTGAACATACGACGCAGGTGCCTCTGCTGCCCAAATTATCAAGACAATGCACATGGTACCCGTGGTGGCACTTGAAGAGCATTATTCCGTGATCCTCGTAGTGCTTTTTGTCGTAGCTGCCAAATTGAACTTTGCTTCGCTCTCGATCTTCGTACGCTTGGAGCTGCTTTTCCTGCATTCCTTCGCCCCACATTACTTTCCCGCAGCTTGTGCACTCTTTGTCTTTAATCAACCACCCGGCCAACGTGTTGCTCTTGACTTTGAGCATCTCTTTATAAATGCCATGGTTGACTTTCGTTTGCGCTATGCGGTAGATCTCGGTTTCAAAATAGTACGAGGTGAGTAGCTCTTGCAAGATGACTCGCACATTGGCAAGTGTGGCACTTTCCATAACTCCGTTAAGCACATGATAAAACGATTCCTGCTGGGTGCTTTTTCCATCCATGTCGAGAATGCGCCTAAAACATTGGTAGATGCCCTTGTTGAATTCAACTCGGGCCAGATCACTGGCGCCAGCTGTAATTGCAACAAGCTCTTTCACCAATGAGGCGTTGAGACCATGGTTCGTACCACACACCAAGAAAGCACTTTCGACAAGCTTCTCTATCCTGTGGATGTTATCAGTGTCAGCTTCTTCTTTGAGTGCCAGGATCAATTCCAGCAATGCTTCTTCGTTTTGATTATCCGCCCGCAAGAGTGTAGCAAGTGCTTCAATGTAGCCTTTACTTCTCAAGAATTCTTTCATTTCATTTCGCGTCGTGGGCCGTGTAAGAGCGAAACCGAAATTCTTTATAATATCAGCCACCAGGTCAGGCGCAAACGAACTCTCCAATTGTACATATTTCAGAAGGAGCTGATCATTATCTCCAACGTTTGAAGGGCCATACCGAGCAAAATACTCATGCAAGTACAGGCAAGCTGCTCCATCATCCTTGCAGTTAAGCACGAAGGAATGAATATCATGGTTGTAAGTGTTTGCCAAGATCACCATATCTTCCGCATTATTGGCGATGAACGAATCGAAATGACGCTCAATGAATGCCATCAACTGAGCCCGCTCAGTTAACGAATTGTTGGCAGTGTCGAACGTGGAACTAAGCATTTCCGAGAGGACAGCAATATTTTTTTCGTGATCGACCACTTCCTGGACACGTTGTGTTTCGAACCACACTTCCAATGCCTTGGAGTACTTTTTCTCACTTTTGTAAATTCCCAAAAGAACATTAGAGTAGCCGGCAGCTTTAATCTGCTCAAGCAAGTACCTATCCCCGGAGAAATCAAACACCGGCAACAAGGATTCGAGTGCAAGCTCGCAATCGTAGGCATTATCGCTGTTTGCACCCATGCAGAGCGTCTCAACCGTACGCTGAAGGACCGATTCCGACAATCGGATGAATTGGAAGTACTTTGGGTAGTTTCTGGCCACAAATATGGCAAAGATGACCTGGTCACCCTCCAGAAAATCACTCTTATCAACAATGAATATGTCAATCAAGGCCTCAATTATATATTGGCGAGTAATGCTCAGACTCCCTTCAGTGTTGAGACACGGGTTTTCGAAAAATTCGTTCAAAGTGACCAAGGTTTCAAAAGCATTGAACCTCAAAAACTTATTGAGATACGGAAAGACTGAGTCAGTTCTATCCCCCAAAAGATCAGCTTTTGACGAATGGGGAAGCGTCACGGGCCCCAAGCTGAACAACAAGCCACAGAGTGCCTCCCTTGCATTCTTCTCTTCAGTGGCACTCAAATATTCGTCAGTTGGAAACTGTCGTCCAGACAACACATAGGACATATAGGTGAACACGAGAACTTTTTGCTCGTCGTGGAGGTCTGGACTGTCTAGGTCTTCAATCATTTTAACAAAAGGCGTCAAGTAATCGTGAAGAAGCTCATTCCATATGTAAGCGCTGCATTCCCTCAAATGGTGCTTTTCACAAAGTTGTAGAGTCTGGTCAATATTCAACGTCTTGGTGTCCAACACACAAATAATTTCTGTTAGTTTCTCTCCTTCATCTATTTGAACAAAGTGTTCCACTAGGCTTTTGAAAATGAACGGCGATATGTTCCTGATTTGTCGAGAAGTAATGAACTCTTCGAGAATTGGGTAGAATATGTCGACACAATGCTCAAGAACGGCCTCAAGGATACTGAGCAAGTCTTGCTCTACATAGCCACCACGGTCTTTCGTCAACATCGCTGCGATTTGCAAGTATAAATGCACTAGGTCGCTCGCGGAGGATTGCTCGAGGTCGTTATCAGAACTTTGGGCAAACAAAGGAACTACCGACTCTTGCATGATGCTTATGAGGAAAGGTTCCACAACACGATGTCTTTCTTTCATGGTGTGCGGAAGACCACATAACACGAGGTGTCCAAAGTTGTCGGAGCAATAGTAGTCCCTAGCCAATAAAAGAGCCGACAAAAACTGTTTTTCCGATATGCAATCAAGAAGCCGGTCTGCCCACTTGAGGGACTTACCTGTTAGGATGTTTTTCTTCGACGCAGAGTGCGAGTTGACAAGAATCACAAGGCGGTGCCTAAGGATCTTGTAAGAAGGATTGAAAGACCTCAAGTGAATGCCCGGACCGGTGCGAGTGTTTTCCGTGACAAAGCTTGTCCAAGATACCTGCTGCGCGTCCAAATTGTCCGAGCCAACCTCAACGAGTCGTGAATCGCCACTCAAAGAATAGTAGAAGAAATGAATTTTGGTCTCCGTTGTCACGACATCTTGTACCATGGCAGTCAAGAGCTCCGAGTTGAGCCACTTCAAAGACAAGACAACATCAGTGGGCTTCTGCGCAAGCCATCGCGCAGTCTTATATATGGGAAGCATGGGAATGTTCTTGTCTTTATCTTTCATGTCGGCTAGGGTAGGTATGATGTCGGGCAGAAGCGATTTGTTGTCGAGCTCGAGGATGGTGATGACGTTATTCCAAGCGTAGGCCAACTTGGCATTCAAGAGGTCGCCCGACTGCGACGAGCGAATGCATGGGTACCAACCAAGGCAGCCGCTTGAAGCGGCCCCAGCGGCGTGGACGTTCTTGGATTTCGAAATCTTGAAGTGGGTGATGGGGTAGATCAGGTTGTCGTTGTTCAACGAGCGCACAGAGACAATCACCAAGATGTTGCTCGTCATGACGGCCAATAGTCCTATGTAGTCCGTGATCTGGGTACTGGTGCCGACAGGTAGAAGCTGGCAGTCTTGAATGGCGAACTTTCCCGTGGGGTCAGCATTGTTGGAGTCGTTCTGGCCTAGCAACTTCTGCGTCATGTAGTACTTGCGCAAGAACTTTTTGAAGCCGTGGTGGAAGAACACGAGACCGGAAACGTCGGACGATACCAAGTGGTTGTGCAGAGTGCCCACAAAGGCTACCGAGTTGACTGCCACGTCGACCAAGTGCCCCAGCGCATTTCTCCCGAAGCGCGACTCGAGCGTGATGGGGTGTATGATGTCGTAGGGTAGTAGCACGACATGAGCAGGAGCCTTGGCGACGGCAGAGAGGTCCCAAACCGCAATCTTCCCGTCCATGTAGCCGGCCGCGAGAAAGGTCCCGTCCGAGGAAAAGGACGTGCACGAGACGGGCACCAGAGAGTGTGACAAGGTGGAACCGCCTTCCGTAAGCTTGTCTGACGCGAGAACAAGCACAAAGCTGATCTCCTGATTGTACTTGAAGCCTAGCACGGCACCATGTTCTGTGCCCACGGCGATGTGCAGCGAGGAGAGGTCGACCAGCGTGGGCGAGCCGTAGTCACGGAGCACTTGCGGCGAATTGAGAGTCCGGGTGATGCTCTTGGGCTCTGTCCACTTGACCACGTCGGAGGTCGATGTTGGGGCTGCGATTAGCGGCGACGGCTCTGATTGGGCTGGAACATGGGCCCTCAACGAAAGAGCGATGGCCGTCTGCGATCGGTCGTCAAAGCGTTTGCGCTTGATGGGGGACAGCAAGCGAGACAAGCTCGTCGGTAGGCTTGACAGGCTGACGGAGGGGGAGGAAGAGACCATTGATGTTACTGCAGAGATTGGGTGCGAAATCTGGGGCACCTACACCTGTACCGTGAGTTCGGGGAAGTCATGGAGCCAAGTGAAGTCAATGGAAAGAGTAAGGTCAATGAATGAAGTAAGGCAATGAAAAGTGAGGTCATTGGGATAAGTGAAGGTCAATGGAAAGAGCGAAGTTCAGTAGCAACGAGGGAAGACAACACAGGCGGGGCCAGGCGAGGAGCGAGAAGTTAGAGTGAGGATGAGATGAGAGTAGGTAGTGGAATAGAGAGAGAAGATGAAGAGGCACCGAAAGGAGGAAGCATAATCCAGAGAAATTGTAAGCGAGCCGGGTGAATTGAAGAGAAGAGCCACTTTAAGTGAAGGGAAGAGGCAGGCTAGAGGGAAGAGGAATGAAGGAGTTGCAGGTGAGGGAAGAGGACAAGCATGAAGAAACTGAGCTGAGTGAAGTACAGGCACCACTGCTCTATGACCATGCAAGTCTTGCTTGACTCCCCGTACCACTACATCTCTTGGTCTGGTGATGATGCTCCATACACACTCATCGCACCATGAACCTCTCCCTCCAGGACCCGTTCACGGTCGCCAAGGAGTACCCCGACACGCTCACGCAGACGCTCCAGTACGGCCACTCGGTCAACATCCAGTTCAATGCCAAGGGCGACTACCTCGCGCTGGGTCTCAGCGACGGCACCATCGTCGTGTACGACCTCGTCAGCTACACCATCGTGGCGGTGTTGAGCCGCGACGGGCACGTGCGCCCCATCACGTCGCTCGCGTGGTCGCGCTGCGGCCGCTACCTCCTCCTGCTGTCGCAGGACTGGTGCTGCATCCTCTGGGACTTGAGGGCCGCCAACGCGGACTCGCCCCAAGGCAACCCCAGCATCGTGCACCGCGTGCGGTTCGACAGCCCGATCTGGCTGGCGGCGTTGCACCCCGAGAACCCGTTCGTGTTCACGGCGTCGCTCTTCGAGGACCGGCCCGTGTGCGTGGACCTCGAGCGCGGGCCGCTCGTCACCCCGCTCCAGACGGAGCCGCTCGCGGACGACGGCGACGCCCGCGGCGGCAAGCACATGACGTTGGTCACGACGTTCTCCACCACGGGCAAGTACATCTTCGCGGGCACCAGCAAGGGCTGGCTCAACGTGATCAGCACGGCGACGCTCGCGACGGTGCACCTGGTGAAGATCACCAACTCCAACATCAAGACGTTGCTGGTGGCGCCCAACGGGCGCAAGTTGGCGGTCAACTCGTCGGACCGCGTGATCCGGCAGCTCCACCTCCCGGACATGCTCAACAACCTCGACCCGGACTCGTGGGAGTTTGACGTGGAGCAGCGGTACCAGGACGTGGTGAACCGGCTCCAGTGGAACACGGTGCAGTTCAACCACAACGCGGAGTTCCTCGTGGCGTCGACGTTCGGGCAGAGCTCGCAGGACTTGTACGTGTGGGAGACGTCGATGGGGTCGCTCATCAAGATTTTGGAGGGCTCGCACGAGGAGCTCATCGACGTCAAGTGGAACTACAACAAGTGCATGGTGGGGTCCACGGGGCTCGACTCGGGCGCGGTGTACTTGTGGCTGGTGCAGTTCCCGCTGAAGTGGAGCGCGTTGGCGCCCGACTTTGCCGAGATCGACGAGAACGACGACTACGAGGAGAAGGAGGACGAGTTCGACATCATCGACGAGACCGACTTGATCAAGAAGCGCATGGAGGAGGAGGACGCCGACATCGACATCGTCACGTGCGAGCCCACCGACGCCCGTGGCTTCGACACCCACATCGACTCGTTCGTGATCCCCATCAACTACGAGCAGCCGGTGGTGTAACTACGCAGCCTACGTGCAGCCGCGTCACGTGACAGCCAAGCTCTCCCGGCCTCTTCCCTTCCCTCTCCTGGCATGCCCGCAATGGGTGGCATGCGCAATGGGTGTGACATGCGCAATGGGTGCAATGGGTGCGAGAATCTGCCTGATCACCATTTCCAGCGGTCCGGCCCGCGGCGTGTGTGCAGTGCCGTTGTTTTTGTCTAGGAAAACTTCTCAATCATAGAAAAAATAAAGCAAAGGAGCTCCACGAAAAGCACCACTGCACGCAGCCTGAGCCTCTCCGACTGTAACACTCGCGTCAGGCCCGTCTGCCCGCCTCAACCCATCCGCCACGCTTTTCCCGCCGCCCCGCAGGCCCTCCTGACCTCGCACACCACCGGCCTCTGACCCTGGCCTCCACTTTCCGGCGGAATCCACCCTTCAGACCGTGTCGCGCGTGCCCGCACCCCCGAAACGCCGTGATGACGGAAAAACGCCTTCATGAGGACGACCTTCCGACGTTCGACGACCCCGCGGACCTCGTCAACGCGGTGATCTCGACGTTGCAGGCGCCCGACGAGAGAACGCACATTGCCGCCAACTACGCCAATGACAAGAGCATAGCCACCGAGGTCAAGGCGTACGCCAAAATCGCAGGCCGAGACTGGACATTCTACGTGAAGAAGCTTGCGGTGCTGATTGGCAGAAACTCCGAGGCCAACGCGCCGGCGTCGCTGCAGATGGTGGACATCGACCTAGACCCGGCCAAGGTGGTGTCGCGCCAGCACGCGGCCATCACCTACAACATCAACTTGCGATGTTGGGAGCTCAAGGTGTTGGGCCGCAACGGCGCGCGCATCGACGGCGCCAAGATCCCCGTGGGCGCCGAGCACGCCACGCCGTTGCACTCGGGCGCCATCTTGGACATTGGCGGCACCCAGATGATGTTCATCTTGCCCGACGCGCCGCCCAGCATACTGCAGAAGATGTTGACCGTGTGCCTTCTGCGCTACAAGCTGGAGGCGCACAAGATGCCGCGCGCGGGCGTGGCGCTCGCGCCGTCGGCGCAGTTCCAGGGCGTGTCGAGCTTCCAGATGTTCAACAAGGCGCAATTGGCCCACTCGCCGTCGTCGGTGTCGGCCGTGCTGTTGCAGAACAACTTGGACCAGGACTTGTCGCGCGAGGAGGCCAAGGACATCAAGCCGCCCTACTCGTACGCGACCATGATCACCCAGGCCATTCTCTCCAACCCCGACGGCGTGATGTCCTTGTCCGAGATCTACAACTGGATCTCCTCGCGCTACGCCTACTACAAGTACTCCAAGACTGGCTGGCAGAACTCCATCCGCCACAACTTGTCGTTGAACAAGGCGTTCGAAAAGGTGCCTCGCCGTCCGAACGAGCCGGGCAAGGGCATGAAGTGGCAGATCAGCGAGTCCTACAAGAACGACTTCATGAAGAAGATCCAGAACGGCACGTTGCTGAAGTCCCGCCGCGGCTCGTCGGTGTCGAGAACCTTGCAGGTCCACCTCGCCACACATCACGGCCTCCCTGAGCCCAAGTCCTACTATGAACCTGAATTGCAAAGGTCGGGTACTTTTGAGCAACCCCAGGTGAGCCCGAACATCATACAGAAGGTCAGCCACCCCATGCCGTACACCAGGCTTCCGGTCAACAATATGCAGCCCGCATACGGCCAGCAGGTGCCTCAGAACGGCTACCCTCTAGCGTACAACAACGCGCCCTACCCACAAATCTCGAACATTTACGGCCACCAGCCACCCCAGCATTTGGCA
The DNA here is from genome assembly GCA_030573355.1 of Helenozyma rhizophorensis. NCBI lineage: Eukaryota > Fungi > Ascomycota > Pichiomycetes > Serinales > Metschnikowiaceae > Helenozyma > Helenozyma rhizophorensis. The sequence continues at coordinate 42,313 of JAJMDD010000012.1, forward strand.
CCCGGCGAAAAAGGCTTGGACCTAGCGTCTCCCCTCAGGCAGAGCATTGATCATAACTCAAAGCTCCCAAGAATGGGGAACGGCTTGTTCAACATGCAGCCCGGCGCCATCACGCCATCCAATTCGGGCTTGAACTCAGGAATGAATATGTACAAAGTTCCCTCTCTGGCCAAGGAAGAAAATACCACAGACAATGGCGCGCAACATTCCATGGAATCTTCAAACCGCCCAAACACCAGCGAGTCTATGCAGAACACCACTGCTCCGACTACTTCCAACACCAGCGAGCTTGGGCTAGGCTTCACTTCGCCCAAGAAAATCGCCGCTTTGGAGGCATTCACGCCTGAACGAGGCTCCAAGACTGGGGGTCCAGGGAGCAAGTCCGCAAACAATGTGCATCAGTCATCGCCCGCATTTTGGAACTTCGTGCAGTTCAGCACTCCAAACGGACAGACACCGGGCAGAAAGAACAGCGACGACAGCAACGGACAAACGAGTCCTACTCTCAACAGAGGGACCCTCAAACAGGACGGCTCCAACTGTTCTCCAAACCTCGATTCCAGCCAGGATAATCTGCCTGGACGCTCACCTACCAAGAGTAGGGCCTAAGTCACTCATTCGGGTCCTCTCAGTCTTTACATGTGTTGCTCAAGCCTTGGACTGACGCAATGGGTACTACTCCGTTGACATCGGATGGTCGTACACTATCTTGCGAAGTGTTCATGTAGGTGGATTATGTACTAATGAAATTGACGTTGTAAAAATGATCATTAAAAAGCAGCTCTATTTCGTAAATCATGCAATTTTCTTTCGACCTCGCGCGGGACCCTATCCACTTCTCCTGCGATTTTGATTTTGTTCGCTTGGCTCAATTCATAAAATCGTTCCACAAAATCTCCGTCGATCACGTTCTTCACCGGATTATAGTAACTTCTGTACTTCGTGTGCTCACGACCAGTCAAGTTGTACCCGTGCTTACTCTTGTCGAAGTCGTCAAAGTTATCGTCAAAATGCTTCCTCAATAAAGTTTCCAACCTTATCAACATATCAACGTCATGCTTTGTTCCAAGAGGAAGTAAAAGGCCCACGGTACCTTGTAGTCCAGTGTAAATTATACTTTCAGTTCCTCCCACTACAAAGGTGCCCTTTTGAAACGACGTGGGAACATCCTGGATGAAAAACTCACAAATGTTGTGAAACCTGGTGCTCGATGCACCGAGATAATCTTCTTGATACTGAATCAAGATGTTGTCCTCCATTTGCTGAGCAGTCGTTTTGGGGATCCGGTTGACAAACAAGTTTCCAAACTTATCTGCGCCGATAATGGTTCGATTATCGAGAGAAGCGAAAGTGGTGACTTGCCTCTTCACGATGTCGTTTGTGAGTGGAACGAATTGGTTCTTCAGCGCGTTGAATGACAAATAAGATATTGACTCGCTGGAATCGCCAACTATGATCACATCTCCTCCAAGGTGGCTGATTTTATTGACCCTCCGTAAGTAGTCAATCGACAGTGACGACTTTCGAAGCAACTGCTTGATGCCCATCTCATATAGCCTTATTTGTTTGCCCACTGCAACGGCCAACTTTCCGTTGAACAAGTTCAAGGCACTTGGAGGGCCATCAATTTTCGTTCTGTGATAGAAGGTCAAATTAACTTTCTCTTCAACAGTGGTCAACTTGAATGTGTCCAAGTAAAAGGCGGAGCCTCCTGGTGGTGCAAATACCTGATCCTGGATTAAACCAACGACAACATAGGGTGTGCCATTAAGTGTTGCCTGACAAATGGAGATTGCACTCTCACCATTTTTGAATTCTATCGATTGTGATACTTCAGATTCATCGAAGTTTACAACCTCGAGACAAGATGCCCACGAACCGGTGCTCCTTTCGTAGCCAAAAGCATCGTAGTAATCACTGTCAACCGTTTTTTCGCCATCGTAAGGGGACACAACATCACACTCCGACTCGATTACGAAGAACCAGTTGCCGTGGTCGACTTGTGCTTTCAATTGCTTTCTTGGACTGTAGCGCAATTTGATCAGACTCATGGTGAAATCATTATTCACATTGAATCCACCTGCCTCATCGTTACCGACTGTGAAGATTGTCAAATTGTCTTGGTCTATACCAACGATGCTCTCTGTTCCAAGATCTTCGGAAATGAATGACGTTCCACTGAGGATCAGCGAGCCTAGAAGTGGAGAGATTCTGAAGCTATAATCGAGCTTGAAATAGCCTAGCCACGGTTTCGAGCTGATAGCTAGGATTGCCAGCTGCTTTAATCCCGGTAACGCGACGCTTCTCAATTGCACCGGCTTTGTACCCAAATATTTAAGCCGAGTGTCACTTAACTTACCTGAAATAGGATCCAAGTGGACACGAACGTAGATGCCATTTGTCATACCTATGTGGGCATAAAGTGTATCTTGGTTCATCTGCAAGAGTAAAAGCGAATGGCAGTTGGCCGAGAGAGCTTGTAAAGTAAGCACCTCGAAACAATTGTGGGGAAGAAGGGACAATACTTGGACTGTTTCATCAGATATACCAACGACTGCGAATGCGCTCTTGCGGTCATTTTGTGAGATAAAAGATGTCAATATGGCGATTGCGGTAACAGAACCACCCGAAACCTCAAATCTCTCCTGATATTCTATGAGCTGGTCGTCGGTGGGATCAATTTCGAAGTAGCATATTCCACGATTGGACAATCCTATAATCACTTGCTCGTTGTTGGTACTGGCTTGCAACACGGTAATACCAGCGGGTGGATACCAGTCTGTTTCAACCTTTTTCGTTACGTCTCCAGATTCAGAATCTATGATGTGCCTGATGTGGCGGATCCCATTGGCATGGACTTGAACAATCGAACTTTGCCCTACCTGTTGTACTGCTAAAGTTGATTGGTCCAAAAGGAGACCTGAATCGGCGACTTCCTCGACGACTTCACCGATGGAAAGAACCAAAGTTTTAGCGTCCAACGAAGACGAAAGTACCAAGTACTGATCGTTTGGCGACTGATTCGATATCCGAGTAGTGAATATGACGGTCGGCACCATGGGTATAGGAGACGAAACAAGTTCTGTTATAGGGAGACCGTATGTCAATGTCTTCATGTACGAGTGCGATGAAAGCGTCACGAGCAGCTTCAATGGGTCAAGGCTATCCAGAGCATTTCGCTCAACTAGCGTACTGTCCACCAAAGGAAAAAGCGACTCGAGAATGTCAACCAACGCTAAATTCTGCAATCCCTGAGGACTAAACTCGGCACCATTCAGCAAATCCTCAAGATTTTTAACTGAGGAAGTTGTGGTGTCATTCTCATCGCCCAACAGCTCGAACTGGTAGAAAAGCTTATTGTTGCTAGAGGTGTTGGCAAAGAGAAAACCAGATCGAAGCACATTTATACTGTTGCAGATTGGAATCGAGTCGAAATAGGTAACTCTCAAAGAAACCACCCCATAATTATCGGCTTCCACAGTCAACTTGTACAAGTCTCCAATTGAACTCTGAAGCAACAAGAAAAAGTCGTTCTTCTTGAGTGTATGCAACACAGAGTTGATTATCGTCGTAGAATTTGAACCTTTTCTGACAGGCAAGCTTAGGTACACGCGGCCAAGATTTGGGCCTGCCTCGTAAATCAAATAGGACTCACAGCAAATTACAACACCCCCAATGTGACCGGGCATGGCCACTAAAAGATTGGCTGAAGGCGGAAGGTCTGGTTTGCTTCGCTTTTGAACAATGTGATTGAGTCCCTGGTCGAGCTCGTAGTAATGGAGGCGAAGCGCAGCGGTCGCTGGGTCGTACTTCTTACGAGAGTAGTCCGAGGAGTCCACCTCTATGGCTGCAAACAACGGATTTTCATAGTTCGTATCGAGGGCACACATTGTCAATGTCAAGATGTTTTTTGAGGAGTTTTCAAGCGCAGATGATATCTGGACGCTTTGCGAGTTTCCCAGTTCCACCTTGTACACCAACTTGTTCCTTTCTAGCGCACCGATCATCACGGCGCGGTTGTTGGGATCAACGCAAAGGTACTCACCCGGAGTAATGCGTCGGAGGCCGCTTTTGGAGTGCGGCTCCTGGGCTATGGGAATAAACTTGTTTGAATGCTCATCGAGCTCTGCAATTGCAATTTTGCCGGAGTCGGAGGTTATCACAAGGAGATCCTTCTGGGACCCGGCCAACCGTATCTTATCTATGTTCTCCACTATAGCGAAAACATTCTGGCTGAGGATCTTCTCCACTTTCCCAGTGTCAACAACCGGTCTGTAGACTTCGATGTATGAGCCGCAATGTAGAACGAGTTCTTGAACCTTCTTGCTACCGGAAAATTGCCCAGCGATAGACTTTGCAGCATGCGACGGAGGTCGGAGCGTAAGATTGTAAAGGTAGATGGAGTCTTCTGCCATGAGAGTGAGATCGACTGAGTAGAGATGAGTTCGCGGTATCGCAGCGCTGTATCTCGCAGCCACAAACAAGAAAGAATGAGTACGATCTAGACCAGGAAACAATTCTCGGGAAAGTTTTGAGCATCTTTTTTAGTAGCATTCGTTCATACTTCATGAACCAGCTTTCCTTAATGAACAAGCTTTTTTCAAGAAATCAAGTACAATCTGAAGATCTAGGTGGAACCACTCCTCCTGTACAGGTTCTCCACTAGTCGCATCTCCAAGATGGGAGCCAGGTAAGTAAGCTGAGTTGTCAAAGGGAGAAAACGTACTAACAGGCAGTTGCAAAGATCAGAAGAAGGCACTAGCGATATGTCTACAGAGGTCGCCTTGTGTCCTCATCGAAAGGAATACTCCCAAAGAATGTCTCACCGACCCAGAACTCAAGAAGAAGTTACCCGAGTTATGTGTGGCCAACTTTCGAGCCTTCATCGAGTGTAAGAACGGGTACTTTGACATGAGAAAACGCATGAAGGGCAACGCCCCGTTGTCAACAGGAAAATATGACGAGACGTACGAGAAGTTATCGACTGGCGACTTTGACCCACGCGAGGAGATGAAAAAGCTAGAGATCTTGAACCGAAACTTGTCCGGCCTGAGGGAAGAGAGCAAATAACATGTACATAGAATGGACAGCACTATAGGTAACTCGTTCATGTACTTCGTGCTTGAAGCGCACTGCGAACATTGCGATATCTGCGATTGGCATTGCGATCATTGCGAGTAGCATTACGATGAGAGGAACCTTGCGACAAGAGGAACGCTTGGGCAAAGAAATCTTACCAGTTTGGCCTCGAGAGACAGCTGCATTGGGACACTATGGGTGGCTATGGTTTGCACAAGGTTGGGACATATGAGGCGACCTGTGAGGTAAGACAGTTCAGTTGTCTCGGAAAGAAGCACGAATGATTCGATTCATCTAGCACATTACAAAGCTCATTGACTTTCTCTTGTATGACACCATGCTTCTCTGATATTGCACCATCTATATGAAGGTAAGCCGAGAAGAACCGTTTTGACTGCAACTTTTCTTTACCTTCTCAAGTCCTCAACACCATGATCACGACGGATTTGGAGAACAACAGGGTACAGGAGCTTGACGAGCTTCTTCAGCTTATTCACCCCCGTGTGGTCGAATACGTGGCCTCGGCCGAACGCACATCCGAGCTCTTTCGCAATGACTCCCTCGGCAGCTACCACGAGCCTCAAAAGCTCAAGGAAATCTTCACCAGCAACGGCGAGATCTTTGACCGTGGAATTGGCAATGACAAAGAGCAGCTTTTCGAGCACATCGACAACGTGCTCAAGTATTCGGTGAACACATGGAATGCGGGGTTCCTAGACAAGTTGTACGCCTCGAACAACCCCATTGGCGTGATCAGCGACATCATTTTGTCTGTTTTGAACACAAACTCACACGTCTACACCGTTTCACCTGTGCTTTCCATCTTGGAGAATTTCATGGGCAAGAAGTATGCGTCGCTTTTCTTTCCTAAAGACAAGGCTACGTGCGGCGGACTCACATTCTCGGGTGGGTCGTGGTCTAACATCACGGCGTTGCACATGGCGAGATCACTTCTATTCCCTGAGACGAAACTTGAAGGCAACGGCAGCCACAAGTTTGCGATCTATGCGTCCAAGCACTGTCACTACTCTGTCGAAAAGGCTGCTATCTTGCTGGGACTTGGGTCGCGGGCAGTATTCAAGATTGATATCCACGAGGATGGAACCATGAATACCGAATCGCTCGAGAAAACGATCGAGGCAACGGTCGCCGATGGCTACACGCCGCTTTTCATCAATGCAACCGCCGGCACCACCGTCTTCGGACTGTTCGATAACCTTAGCGCTATCGGGAAAATAGCCAAGAAATACCGCGTTTGGTTCCATGTCGATGGGTCATGGGGCGGAAACGTTATTTTTTCCAAAACGCACAATGGCAAGATGGTTGGGAGCGAGCTTGCCGATTCCATCACCGCCAACCCTCACAAGATGCTTGGAATCCCCAACACGTGCTCGTTCCTTTTGGTGCCCGACGTCAGGAAGTTCCAGACCGCGAACTCGCTCAATGCTCCATACCTCTTCCATGGAAGAGAAAGCGACGAGGAAAACCTCGACTTGGCGGACGGCACCATGGGCTGCGGCAGACGCGCCGACGCATTCAAATTTTACTTATCATGGCTATACTACGGATATCAAGGGCTTCAAACTAGAGTCGACCATGCGTACGCCATCACGAAGTACTTCGTGGAGAAGATTTCACACAGAGACGGCTTCCAGTTGGTGGTGAGAGAGCCCCAGTGTTTGCAAGTTTGCTTCTACTACCACCCTCCAGGATACAAGGGAGAGGACTACACCGAAGTGACACGGCACGTGTCGCGGGAGCTTCACCGGCAGGGCAAGTTCTTGATGGACTTCTCGCCCAACCCGGCGAACAATCAGCACGGGGAGTTTTTTCGCGTGGTGTTCAACCTGCCCATTCTCACGGACGCTATAATAGACGATTTGGTGGAGAGCATAGAGAGGGCTGGTCAGCACGCTGACTTTACCCATCAGTGAATTACATGAGTTCGATAGAGACCAGACCAGATGTCACAGGTTGAGAGGTTCAGAGGTTGTGAGTATGAGGAGTGTGAGGGAGTGTGGGAGTATGAGTGAGAGGCTAATTTAGATAAGGTATAGATAAGACACCTCGGACGTAGCATGCGAGTTCGCGGCCTCACGATTGCAACTACCCAGAGTTAAAAGAGCGCACGAGCACGTGTTTATATCCATTTTTAGCGGCCGCCTTGGCAACTGGACCACGGTGATGTACGGTGATGTCTGGGAGGGGAACTGCTCAGATCAGATCTGTGCCTCTAAGCATCTCAGCATGGATGGTGACAGCAACATGGTCACTGTACCCGCGAATGTCAGGTGCCGTATTGTTCTCCAGGGCACACGATGCGGATGCAACATGACCTGCCCCACATTTTCGATGGGTGCACCCAGCGATGTTACATTCTAACCCCAGCCGCCTGCATACTCCCTGCAAGACAAGCGATTTCCCATCACTGTACGCAGCCGAGAGACCGTTACTATATCAGACAACACAGAGTGGACCAGTCACCGCCGCATGGCCGCTCCCCGCAAACAATGGGCACCGCCAGTCATCGAGCGAAAACGAGCAAGCATACGGCCGTGCGCACGTCGGATAATCGAGTCGTCGCGGCTCGGCGTCCGTAGAGTAGAAGCAAAGTCGAATAAAACCGACAAGTCGCGTCCAAATCCATTGCAAAGCACCGCTCGCGCAGCCAGCGATCGAAACGTTACTTGCCACACGGGCGGTATAGAGAGCCGCGATACGAGCGAGCAAAACGAAGCCCTGGTGATACAACTTTCCAAAATGGCTGTTATCTACTGCGCTCTATGCACGAAATGCAACCTGCCTCCACCGACTGCAACACCTCGCGCGACAATACCCCATACGCATCATTGTAGCACCCCAGCATATATAGAGCAGCCACTGCTCAGCTTTCAGCATCAACCATAGGCCCAATGTCCGACAAAGAACCCGTTGCCACTAAAGTTGAGTCTGAGTCGTCCGTCGACGACGTCCACCCTGCTCACGACGAGCACGTTGAGCTCGTGCACCACCTGTGGGCCGAGTTGGAGGCCTCCGGCTTGTGGTACAACAAGCGCTTCGTGTCGTTCCTCCCTCCCTACTCGCACGCCATGACGCAGATTGTCATCATGTCCTTCTGTTTGTTCTTGACCCCCGGCTGCTTCAACGCCATCACCGGTATTGGTAACTCGGGTATCAGCGACCCCAAGGTGGCCGACAACGCCAACGTCGCACTTTACTCCACATTCGCCACCATCGGCGCCATCGGCGGTGTCATCTGTAACGTTATCGGCGTCAAGGCCTGTCTCATGTTTGGTGGTTCCGGCTACGTGATGTACACGCTCTCGCTCTTGGTCTACCACTACAAGAAGAACGCTGGTTTCTGTGTGTTTGCGGGCGCCTACTTGGGTGTGTGTGCCTCGTTCACGTGGGCCGCTCAGGGTACCATTATCATGTCGTATGCGTTGGAGAACAAGAAGGCCCGTGCCATCATGGTGTTCTGGGTCATCTTCAACTTCGGTGCCGTGCTCGGCTCCTTGATCCCCTTGGGCCAGAACATGACCTCGGGTGAGTCCAACGTCAACGCCGGCACGTACGTTGCTTTCTTGGTGTTGATGGGCTGCGGTATCGTGTTGGCTGGCTTCTTGCTCCCCATGGACAAGGTGTACAAGGCCGACGGCACCAAGGTGATTGCCAAGAAGTACCCCAAGCTCACCACCGAGTTCAAGGGCATGTTCAAGGTGTTGATCAACGAGCCCAAGATCTACCTCATGTTCCCCATGTTCGCCGCCTCCAACTGGTTCTACACCTATCAGTTCAACGCTGTCAACGCTGTGCGTTTTAACGTCAGAACCAGATCTCTCAACTCGTTGCTCTACTGGCTCGCCCAGATGTTGGGTGCCATTGCCATCGGTATGTTGTTGGACCTCCAGCGCTTTACTAGACCCGTGCGTGCCAGAATCGGCTGGTCTGTGGTTTTCGTCTTGGGTCTTGCCATCTGGGGCGGTGGCTTGAAGTTCCAGATCGGTGTCACCAGAGAGAACGTCAAGGAGCTTACTCCTATCGACTTCAAGGACAGCAACTACGTGGGCCCCATGTTCCTCTACATGTTCTACGGTCTCTACGACGCCATCTTCCAGTCCTTCATTTTCTGGGTGTTGGGAACCTTCTCCAACAACCCCAAGAAAGTCGCCTTGTACGCTTCTTTCTACAAGTCCATCCAGAGTGCGTTCGCCGCCATTGTCTGGAGATTGGACGCTACCGAGCACACTTACTGGACTTTGTTTGGAACTTCTTGGGGTTTGGTGCAGGCCTCTCTCCTTATTGCGGCTCCTTTGATCTTGTTCAGGATCACCGAGACCACTAATGCCGAAGACGACGGCATCGCAGACATTATGGACGAGGAAGAGCTCAAGTCTGTGAAATCCCACGTCGAGAAGGTTTAAGCCTACATATTCAATTCTCGTGATTAATCTCAGTTCCACTGATAATGAATGCATTGTGCTACAATATTACCCGTATGCCGACGCTCTTGTCTAGTAGTTTGGCTCCTCTCATCTATGGTCGTGATCTTTCCAGAAAAAAAAACCTTCGGCTTGCGTAAATTGGTGTCTCTAGGTATATGTATCGACTTTGTCCCAAGCAGCAATGCTGGCTCGCTTTCGATTGCGTCCCAGGCACCTTAGCCCCAGTCGCTATGAGTTTCCGTCTATCTTGCGGTGAGATTTTGGGTCGCACCAAATTGTCACACTAAGATCACGCTAGCCGAAATGACCATACATTTCGTGCCAGGTGACCCAAACAAATCGATCTACGCCCTGTTCCAGGCTCAATGGAGAGATCACTATATCGTTGCATACGGCTCGGGCAATAATTTGATCATCAGCACCATTTCTGGAGATGTAAGACCCAGTCTCCAAACGGTCTACATGGACCAAGACCCCACAGCTGTTTGTATAAATGGCAACAACGGCCTTATATGCATCTCTTGTGGCAGTGACATTCTTGTCTTCAAGCCCTTGAACGAGTACATGTCGATTCCCCGATGGTCAGAGGTTGCCAGAATAAGGAATGACAAAACTACCATCAATTGCCTCAGGTGGGCGGTTCTCGAGGATGAATTGGCTGTTGGGTCCGGGGAGGGACTCACACTTTACCATTTATACATTGAATATGGGGAGGTGAAATATGTCTCGAGGTGGTCAAAAGCTCACGCTTCCCCTGTTGAGGGCCTAGATATCACGGCAGACGCGAGCAAAATTGTCACTTATAACAGCTCCAACTACGACAGCTTCGCTAAAGTATGGATGCGGATCAATTATGGCGATTCCAACTCGCTTTTTGATCTCGTTTACTGCGATCATAGTCCTCATAAATGGCTCCTCGACTTCCGCTGGAGACAAAAGTCTCTCCGAGCTGAAAAAGAGGCCGATGATGAGGTCTTAGCATCAATGGTCAACATCAAAAACATGCGGAGTTTCATGCCCACGTCTGCTTCAGAAGACAACGATATCCTTTATACCATCACCAATGACCTCATGCTCAATGTATGGGCAACCTTCGATTTTAGTGGACATAGTCATTTAAAACTTTGGACACTGTTAGATTTGAAGAGAGATCTAAAATCTGACTACAGAAATTGCCTTATAATCGATAATGTCCACTTGCAGAACTCGCTTTACAAAAATCTTAAGGGTGCTACCGATGACAGTTTTGCAGCAAAGTTTTTCGCATCAAAAGACTTGACCAACATCGACCTACTTTTGGTGCAAGGCAGTTTCGACTCTGTGCTTTATGCGGTTGTGAATGTGAACTCAAACCCTCCTAACAACATTATATTCGAGAAGATATGCAACTTTCCCACTGCGAAGATTTGCCTCCCTGATTATTCTTTGATCAATCCAGCCGTTTACTCTGAGGAATTGAATCATCTCGAGCCTATTCACTCCAGCTGTATTTTGAATGTTGCCGGTACCAGCAGTCTCTCTTACCTCGTTCATGACAGAATCAAAAACACACTCAGATTGATCCGTTTGTCCTTTGAGTCTTTGGTGAATGGGCTGACGACGTCTGTCAGCCTCGTGCTCAAAGATAAGTTTCAGGGGCACGCAAAATCCATTCAGAAATTGGTCACCTCGTCCACATCCTTGGAGGGCAATATAATGTTGTCCATTCTGAGCTTTCCAGAGCAAAATTATATTTGGGAGCCCCTATTACTAAATTTGCATCAACGTGAATTCACGTCCATCACGAAGAGGTTTTGCCTCAACGTGACCCGCGACCCACTGCAAGATACCTTCAATCAGGGCATCGTGGATGCTATTCTCATCAACGATATATACCCGCCTAAAGAACACCTTCGTCATCACTTAGCAATAGTTGTGGAAAAAGGTGGATACTTGAGTATTTGGGAATGCAATGGAACATTAAAAGATGATGGAGAGGCGACTTTGGTCATAAGGCTCGAAATCACTGCTGACAATGATGGCGATCGATTGAATTCTGCCCCACAGGCACTTATATTGAAAGCGATCAGTGATTTTGAGTACGTTGTCTTGTCAGTTTACGATGTTTCGGTGATCAGAGGTTGGAAAGTCGATATCTTGCATGATGAAATCTCATGCATTTCAGTTCCTGTCGATCCACTTCCAGGAGATTATTCGGGAAAAGTAGCGATTTCTGCAGTCGACACATATCTCGAGAAAGATATTTCTGTTATCGATGAGAAGGGTGTATTCAAATCCATTGGTGTCGAGTACTGTCAGAAAGCCAAAACGGTTGTTTGGGTGCAAACGTCAGTTATTCACACAAACATTGAGCGAGCAAGCTTCATCAACGGCGCGTCACTCATCAACAAATTAGCCGTAGTAGACGAAAGCGGAAGTAAGCTTTCGATTTGGGATTGCAAATCTGGATTACTTGAATACGAAGAACTGTTCCCTCCGGAGCATGGAAAGGTAAGAGACCTCGATTGGACTTTTATTGGCGACAAGGGGTCCACGGCGAATGCAATTTTATCCGTTGGCTTCCCCCGGTTTTGCTTTCTTTATGCCCAATTGAGATACGATTATACCAATAATGTTCCTTCCTTTGCCGCGATCAAAAAACTTGATATTTCAGACTACACTCCACACCAGATAGGGGACCTGATTTGGTTGGACGAAGAGTATCTAGTTGTTGGTTGTGGTAATCAATTTTTTATCGAAGATAAGTGGGTGAGCTTGGAAAACAATTCCTCAAGTGGCAATGAAATCAGCTCTATCAATAATACGATCAGACAATTAATGGTGGGCTATGAAAAGGATAACACTACTTTTTTGATGTCAGACTTGATGAAAATTCTCAATGGTCCGTTACCGGTGTATCACCCTCAATTTTTGATTCAATCTCTTCTCATGAATGAGATCAAGATGGTTGAGGAAATTCTTGTGAAGTTGTTGAAAGTTCTCCGAACTGACCGTGAGATCAAATGGAACCTTGACTTTGACTTATTGGATGCCGTATTCCATACTACTGACAAGAAAACTGTGAAGCGAAGACCTTCATTATTCAGCATGCTGGCAAACACCGAAATCGAGGTGTTCGAGGAGTTCAATTCTAGTCTTGCCGACTTACTCATCGAGAAGCTCACGACAATTTCGCTACCTTTTCTTACAAGACATCAACAAATCACATTGAGCAATGTGGTTGGGATAGTAAGCAAGTTCAGCTCTCACAAGGGTTCGTTGGATGAGAATGGGTTCAAATTCTTTTACGGGTTCGACCTTTTTCAGTCTTCCCGCAAACAGAGCAAGCTCTCGATGAGGGACATCAGCTGGGCACTACACAGTGACCAGAAAGAGATGATATTCAGCATGCTTGATAACCACTACCAGCACAGGCTAACTTGGGATAATGTCAAGCAAGTTGGGTTGGTATATTGGGTAGACAAGCACCGTATGACGTCTCTCATTGAGACAGTTGCTCGCAACGAATTTGGAAGTGAAAGAGATCCCTCAGGAAGAGTTGCTGTCCTTTACATGGCCATAAAAAAGAAGCAAGTATTGGTGGGACTTTGGCGAACTGTTTCCCACCCAGAGAGGGAGAAGATGCTTAAATTTTTGAGCAACGATTTCACCGAGAGCAGGTGGCAAAGTGCAGCCCAAAAAAATGCTTTTGTTCTCTTATCCAAGCATCGCTACATAGATGCGGCGTGCTTCTTTCTTCTAGCGGGAAAGATCAAAGATTGCTGTATCACGCTATGCAATAAGGTGGAAGATGTTGAATTGGCTTTAGCCGTTGCCAAAGTCAACTCAGATAGGGAAGCGCTCATGCATATCATAGAACAATTTATTCTACCAAAGGCGCTTCTGAAAGGGGACAGATGGATGACAAGTTGGGTATTCTGGGAAATGAAACTCAAAGAAATCTCCATTCAAGCATTGGTCAAATGGCCTATTGATGTCGTGAAACAAAACATCGAACAATTTTCACCCTCCTATAGAGACCAGTTGCAAAGATTCTCGTTAGGGGCGAGAAGCAAGATCTTCCTTCGAGATGACCCAGTGCTAGCGGTGCTTTACCAAAAGCTTCGTGCCTCAAAGCTGAATTACTTGAAGGGTTCTCTTGGCGTCAAACCTGATGAGGAGTTTCAATTTGTGGTCAAAGTTTCGACCATTTACTCCCGTATGGGCTGCGATTATTTGGCATTATTATTGATGAGAAGGTGGAAGTTCTTAGACTACAGCTTGAAGAAAGACAAGAGCCATGAAAAAGCGAGCAAGAATATTTTTGAAGAGTTTTCAGGCACGCCTAACCAGAGCAACGGATTTGCTTCATCTGTTCCTACCGCATTCGAAGAACCGGATATGAGTAGCTTCAATTTCGGATTCTGATGTTTATAAGTATGGGAAATGAATATCTCGCATGGAATTCGCACGTAGAACAATGGGAGCAAAAAATTAACCCCACCCGGGACTCGAACCCGGAGTCTCCCGCTTAGGAGGCGGATGCCTTAACCATTTGGCCAGAGGGGCTAAGATCATTCGAATATGGGGAAACAAAGTTGAGTAATTGATAGAAAGCACGGCGTGCGTTCACCCGGATAATTCCATCGGTATGTTTCGTAAGGACACAAGATTTGAATATTGAACTGGGATGTGTAAGTTGGATCCTCAGGAGCTCCATACAGCGAGTTACCATGCTCCTAAGCTCGCTACTTAACATAGAATTCTGGGATTGGACAGAACGTTTTCTAGGTCACTCTGAATATGTAAGTTGTATGGCCAAGGCGCTAATAGTCCGCAACCGTTTGCTCGTCAGAAGTGTTTTCCCGCGATAGCTACAAAATTGAATCCACAATTGTATTTGACAACCTTACTAAATCTCCACCTCCAGGTATATTATTTCTTCTGATGCCCAACCTGCGGAACACAAAACATTTACGCTGGGGTTCGTTACGTCAACTGCTTCACTCGGCGGTATAGAAGGGTCGAACTGGAATACTGACGACGAGCCACCGTAAAGGACATCGCCTTCCACACCCACTCTGTTGCACACTATGAGAGTGGTCTTCTTGGATAATTTCGGAAGCTGATTATGAGGGCTGGATAAAAACGGGAAGAATCGAAGTAACCAATAATTTATTAACAGCGTACTCGGTTTTGAGGAATCATCTATCAGATTGTTCTTGAATTTTTCGGTCCACTTGTGGGCTTCGCTGATCTTTTGATCAGAAGGCCAGTCTTCTTGAATAGAAGGAGAGTTACTCGAGAGCCAAGCAGTGGGTACTATGATCAAATCAGACGAATTCTCCCAACACAGTAGAGAGAACTCAAAGGCATTGAATGGCGCAGTGAACTGATAAGGATTAATGTCCATACAAATTCCAATGTTGGAGGTGATGGTTTTCTTCTGGCCACCCTTACCCAAAGTCAAGCGCAAGGGCAGAAAGGTCTTATCTGGATTTTCTGAGCAGCCCCATCCTTCATCTGTTTCGTACAAGTGGGTTTTTCTGTAGTTGTATACCAACAGGCCAAGCTCATCAACTACCAATGCAGAATTGTATGTGATGCCCTGGAACTTCTCGGGATATCCTATTATAGTCGTGCACTTGAACTTCTTGGAAAGCTCTTCCGCTAGGCGAAAGGAGGGTCCTGTACCGCTTGACTCAAGGTACGGTTCAATTTCATGCGGAGAAGAGAAGTTGTAACCAGAAACAGAAAGCTCAGGAAGCACAAGAAGGTCAATTTCTTTCTTTAAACCAGTTAGAAGACTATGAATCTTCGTAATGTTAGCCTCCACTCTTCCTAAAAGTGGGTTGAATTGGACACAAGCTATTCTCAACTTCATGGAGTATAAGAACTGAAATTAAGACATCCTACATAGAGCACCTAAGTATTGGGGTCGTTAATACTGATACATCGTAACCATAAGAAACCAACGACAAATGAAGAAAATAAGGAAATAAGAATGCAATTCAGTGGCCGGCCAACCCGATGCATTGCTTGTTTCAATCATCCTCTACACCTGGCATACCCTCAAATAGTTTGCCATAACACGGGCTTTCAGGCAATCTAAAATGGTCGTAGGGCTTGTGGGCTTCCAAGTAGATTCCACACCGATTGCAAAAATTGCTATAGCACGCTGAGCACTTCATTTTGTTGCATCCCTCCATCCTTTGAACCACAAGTTCACAAGTGGGGCATTTAGTGAAGTCCTGTGATTCGTCGGCCAACATCTCGTTGAATAACTTGTCCATTAAATATTCGTTGGAGATTTTGGTCATGAGGTCAAAACCATACTTGTACCTGAGTTCATTTCTGACTTTGGAGTCCTTTGCGCTGCTTATCCATGACTCCAAAGATTCGGTGGGAATGCCCAAGTACTGCTTCTTGTCGCTGCACTTGGAGCAGTCTATGCTATCGCTGTGATAAGACTTTCTGCAAGTGTTGCAGAAAGCATAATCGCAAGTTCGGCAAATCACGAGCCTGCTATTCGTGTTCTCCCTGAAGATCATTGCCGGACACTTGCTTCTGGGACATGAAACAAGTCTCGTGGGAAACATCTTGGCAATAATTGCGTGCTGGTGATCCGTATAAAGCGACATGTATCGTTCGTAAAGAGCGTTGTCCTCCCCAGCCAAGATTCGTTGGAGCAATGGGAGCAGTATGGGAGGTGTCATCAAATGCGTCTTGAAAGCTTCGAAGTCAAATTCCTTGCTGTGAATGTTGTCGAGCCTGAGGGCATTCTCGCGCGCTTTGAGCACGCACTTGGAACATTCAAAGTCAGGACAGTGAATCTTCTCCACATCGCCGCTTTCAATCATCGAGGTGAAGAATTCCTTGAGGCAAGTGTTGCAAAATATATGGCCGCAAGAATCGAACCTCAGGCAAGAGAAGCCTTTTACGTCTCGCTGGCAAACCTCACAACAGAACGTGGAGTCGTTGAAGCGAGCGCTTTTCATCTCCTGATCGTAGTGGAGAATGGTGTCATACTTGACAGCATCGGTGGAGCAGTTGACAACGTCACCTAATGTTCCTTTGATGTTCTGAGCAGTTGCGTGTAACAGGTCGATCATGGAAAACAAGATCTGGTCCTTAGCATCTTCCCACTGTTGCTGCAATTGGGCGGCAATTGTGACGACAGTATCGGGCAGCAATACCAGCGCGTGGAGTGTGATTTCCGGTGGAGATTCGTAGGGGTATTTCTGTGGTAGGAGAAAGTTCAATGCAATGGGCGGTAGGAATTCAACCAGCAGAGTCTTGAAGATCTCGCCATCTTGGCTGTAGAGACAGACCTCAATTCCTTCTTCAACAGCAACAACAACACTTGCTGTTCCACATCGAGACTCCTTATTGACCGAGATCGAGTCACCGTAGATTGCTAGTAGTGTGTCGAGCTCCTCGGTTTGAACATCAGTGTCATTCATGAAAGAAGTGCATGTAGTGCAGGTTGAAGATATGGATCGTAACAGCAGGGTAGGTGAACAACAGTGTTAAAGGTGTGTCGAGGGTGAAAAGTAGATGGTCTGATGAGGATTTAGTATTTGTCCATGCTCAGAACTTTGGACTTCATTTTTCGGATTCATAGATTATTGGCCGCAAAATGCATAACCTACAAATGTTGTGAACACCAGAAAAAATCAAAAACTAACGTCCTTTCAACAGCACTTGATCAAGACAAGGGAGTTCAGAATGTAATACGCGTCGAACACCGAACTTAGCATTTAAGGCCGAATCGCTTGTGATTACTCAATTCGTAGTCCTCGTGACCAGATACGGGTGCCCAGAAAGCGGTGGGTGCACAGACACGAAGCCGGACGGTCACTATCCGATGTACCGCTTTGAGTCACCTAATTGCACCTGCCAATGGCCATTTCTACGTCCTTCGCTTGTCAGAAGTCTCGCCGAGTGATTGACAGTGAGGTCGACTTGCACGCAGGCCTACCAGCTTTCATTTTGGTGCTGATGCACCGACATCGCATGGGGCAATTGCACGGGATGCGTATGTCAATTGGTCCGATGAATCACCTGGAATGCCAATTGAGTCATGCTTGACGCATCGACTTTTCTAGCTCTTCCAAGATTTTCGCGCATATAGTCACACCATTATATTGCAATGCAGGCCTTCCCCACAGTGTGGGGTCATGAAATAGGGACTATAAAAAGAGGCCGGCGAGTGTCTCCATGCCACCAATATTCAGAATATCAAACATAACATGACCAGAACACACAAGTGGACAGTACACGAAAAGGCCTCGGAGCCAAGATACTTCACGCACAATGGGCATAGCGACATGGACCCCAACAAGGTCAGCAAGCAGGGCAACGGCAAGTTCAATTGGGGCAAGCCTGGGGATGAGTTGAACGACGAAGACGACATGGCGAGCCAGGAGTACTTTGGCAAGTCGAGGAGAAGGAACTCGAACCATGCGTCCAACGAGCAGAACATCAAGCTGTCCATGGAGCACTGCGATGAGATGGTGCAGTGATGGTGCAGCATTATGATTTACGAAATGCATAGATAAGCGACAGACTGTAGCGACACCTGGCCCATCAACAAGCACATTTTGAGTGAGACAGTGAACGTACCTGGAACCACATACGATGAGTGATGAATGTGATGTGAGTGAGTAAAGGTATGTGAATAGTTGTGGGTAGATGTGGGTAGATGTGGGTAGATGTGGGTGGATTTGAGTAGATGTGAGTGATGTGAGTAGAGTGGACGGGTGGACGGGTGGACAATGAGGTGTGGAGGTACAGTGTGCTAGCATGATGTCATATTACTTGCGGGCGGACTCCTCGAGCTTGAGCCGCTGCTCAACCTCGGCCTTCCAGCCCTTGCGGCGCTGCCGCTCCTCGTACGCCGCCTTGTTGCTCAACACGCGGTCCACAATGATCTGCGTGTTCATGTCGTCGAAGCGGTGGGGCCCAATCTCGCGGAAAAGCTGCGTCACGCCGTCGTAAACGCCCTCGTCCACCAGCGTGGGGCCATGGAACACCGCGGTGGTGGGCCCAGGAAGCTGCGCCAAGAACGCTTCCGTGGGCACGTAGGGCGCACCCACCACCACGCTGTCCACGTACCGGCACTGCAACACACAGAGCGAGCGCTCAAAGAGACTCATGATGGGGTAGTTCAAGCCCTTGTACTCGTTGATGACCTTGTCGTCGTGGAGGCCCACCACCACCGCGGCGTTCGTCTTGCGTGCGTGCTCACGCACCAACCGGAGCGCCTCGATGTGGCCCGGGTGGAACAAGTCGAACCCGCCGTCCACGTAGACGATGCCGGCGGCCAAGCGTGCGCGCACGTCGCCCGACGGCGCCACCACCTCTTCAAGCGCAGCCGCCGTGGGCGTGCTCACGTACACGCCCAGGCCCGGGTGCAAGCCCAGCGCATCGGACGCGTAGCTGCGGAAGCGGTCGAGCGCGTCGTCCGCGAAGAGCGCGTGGTCGGCCGCACGGCCTGTGATGGGCTTGTAGTGGTGGGTCTTGCTCATCAAGAGCATGCGGCCCACCAAATCCGTGGTCAGGATGTTTGGCGTGCGGCGCACCACCACGAACATGCCCAAGTCCTTGACCGCCTTGTAGCAGTCGTCGCCGTTGGCGTCGGTGGTGATGTCGTCGCCGTGCACGACGTACTGGCAGCCTTGGTCCCGGACAAACGCAGCGTCGGTCACGTACGGCGCATCGGCGACCGCACGTGTGGACCACTTGCACGCCTCGACGGCGGCCATGCGCTCATCGAGCCGCATGACCACGGGGCCCTTGTTGTGGAGAATTTCCTCGTCCGAGTGGACGCCCACGTAGAGCTCTTTGCCCAACAGGCGAGCCTGGAGCATGGCGCCGGCGTGGCCTGGAGTTAGTAGGGAGCGGGGCATTCAAGGAATGCGACGTACCATGATGGGCGAAGTCGAAGCAGCCGTCGACCCAGATGCGGCAGTGTTCGATACCTTCTGGCTGTTCGTACATGGTGATAGCACTATGCACCACCGAGTCAAGACCAATTGATCTACAGGCCCGCCCCTGGTATTTTCGCCCAAACGGCTGCTAATACGAATCGACCAATACGAATCGACCATACCTTTAGTAGAATTGCAGGATTGCAGTCTGTGGGTAGAGTCGTGATGAGGGCATATTTCAGCCGATGCTTCACATGCTCCTCGGCAGCTCGATGACACGGTGTCAGAAGGAAGATCTTCAGTCAGTACAGCGGCGACTTAATGAGAACAAGTGCTCCGATGAAATACTGCCCTGTTAGTGGCTTCGGCATCATCTTGTGGGGCATCTGGCAATTTAGCTGCTAACGAAGGTGATTCGCAGCCAAACCTTATCACTCCAATTGTAGCAACCATACACAACGTATTGCAGAATACATGGAATCACCACGACAAGACGAATTGAAGGTTCAAATCTGATATACTCCGTAACCTTGCCCCTAATAGTTCAGTAAGCCATGTTGTAGTCCTCAGAAACTCATGCCTGCGCTAGCCCATGCCGTGATCGTGGATGATGCGACGAAAGTGCGCCTTGCGCCTTCTCTACATTTGCGAATTACTATAGTTTTGTCGTTTCGTATACGTTTTGTTGGCGTCGACAGCCGCTGAAGCCTAGGACTGAAGCGGCTTTAGAGGAGGTGCGGCGCTAGCGGAGGTGCGGCTCTACCGGAGTTGGCGTTACCGGAGTTGGTGCCGGAGTTGGTGCCGGAGTTGGTGCCGGAGTTGGCGCCAGCGGAAATGGCGCGGAGATGCGCCTAGCGGATCCCTGACTGCTGGCCGCCCACCTCGGTGGTCTCCCTTCGTTTTTGCTTCTCCCTCCGTGGTGCCTTGGGCGCATACAGGGCCACGGCTTGGCTCCGAGCATGCGCATACGGATCCGTAGGGTCCCGGACACCCACGTAGGTGGGCTCGCGGCCCTGTGCGCGCTGGCTTGCCGTGTACTCCAAGTACACGAAGATCATGCCGGCGTTGCGGGTCAGGCAAGCATTCAACCATGCGGCGAACGCGCCGATTAGCGGCACAAGCAGGATGAGAAGATCGACTAAGATGTTCATCTGCATCTTCGCATATAGCTTCTGGGGAAGGTAGAGCTCGCTCTGTGCCACGCTCACGAGATGCGAGTGCACCACGTACATGGCGAGCGGCCCTACCACGGGCACAACGAGCACCGCGATCGGCACCAAGCCGATGCCGCAGTCCAAGCCCACGCCGCACAGGCCCAAGACGCACCGGTCGTGCCGCCACGCCATGCGCCGCACCTTCTTCCATGTCGCACGCTCGTGCTCAGCGTGGGCTCGCGACAACTCGCGACGGTTGCCTTGATCGTCTTCAAACGGGTTGGTGTTGTTGAAGTGGCTCTCTGCGTACTCATTGTACTGGTCCATGACAAAGTCGTAGGCGGGGAGGCCCTCGAGCTGCTCCTGTAATTGCGCCATTGGAGGTAGCGGATGAGGCGGATGTCCTTCGCTTGATATACACTAGTAGACACTAGTAGGCACTAGGTCGAGACTAGTAGACACTGGATATACACTGATAGACAGATAGACACCGATAGACCGTGATGGATGAACGCGTATTACCTTGCCTTAGCTAGTAAATGAGTCTATGGTGCGTCCTTCGTCCCTTTAATGCGCTGCCGTGAGTGATCGAGGCCCAGTGGCTTGGCAGCTGCGGCCGGTTCGTAAGCCGCGCAAGTGGTGTAGTTCAATGAGAGCACTTGCTCGCAGCAAGCTGTGCCTACTTTATTTCCGTCGCGAGCCCTGTCCGCTTGAGCGGTTGCACAGATCCTCCAGTGTCCCGCTTGCAGATGAAGCACTTGACCTGGCCCCGCTTGTACTCGGCCATGTAGCATTGCTGGCAAAACACGTGCCCGCAGGTGGTCTCGACCGGGCTCTTGTAGTCGTCTCGGCAGAGCGGGCACTTGAACGGCGCCTCCTCTTTCGGCTTGTCTCTCTTTTCCTTGACAGTCTCCCACTCCTTTTCGATCGGTTTCGACTGCTTCAGCTCCTCGCGGATGTGGAGAAACTTACACGTGTCGCCGTACCCACAGTATCCGGTCTGCTGAAAGTCTTTACATACATCGGGCTGAAAGTCGGTGAGAGTGGTGACGCGGATGTTCTTGGGCGCAGGCTTCGGACCTACGACTTTCGCTACCTCCTGCTCTTCGTCTTCGTCTCTGCTCTCCTTCTGCACCTTCTTCTCCTTCTGTTTCAGCGCCTTCCCTGCTTCGGTGGCGCTGAGCGTAGGGTTACTAGGAGCAGGCTTCTTCTTCTTAAACAGAGTCTCACCTTCATCGGCAGATTCATCTTTGGCGCGCCGCTTGGACGCACCAACTTTGATGTTCCTCTTCTTGAACATGTGGTTAATGTTACTTGCACTTTGCAGTTGGTCAGCACAGATGAGGTACCGACACCCGTACACCACAACTTAGTGTGCCTCGCTAACACCTGCATAATGGACTGCCGAGCTCCACAGTGACATCCTTCAACCACATCTCTCAATTGAGCACCCACTTTTAATCGGAAAGTTGGATTTGGCCTTCGCCTTCGATCCAGAATATTATCCGCGATAGTTTAGTGGCTAGAATTACCGCTTGTCGCGCGGTAGACCGGGGTTCAATTCCCCGTCGCGGAGTTTCTTTTTGCTTCATCCAACGCCATGTGGGATCTTTCCACCCTAAAAGATTTCAATCTCCCTACCTATTGGATCACCTGGTTCATCACCCTATACTGCTGCATCCCAGTCGTCATCTATTTCATTGTGCCACTACTATTCCAGCAAGGTTCCATGGGCAGCAGAAAGACAGTCAGCATACTCGTCTTGGGCGACTTGGGCCACTCCCCTCGCATGTGTTACCATGCCCTCTCGTTCGCTCATCTCGACTACACGGTCAATTTGTGCGGCTACATTGAGTCGGAACCTCCTGCGGCCGTTTTGGAAGACATCAACATCGACGTGATTCCGATCCCTGTGGTTCACAATAGACTCGGATTGCCCTACTTGCTATTTGCGGTACAGAAGATTATCCTTCAATGCGTCTCGCTCTTTCTGCTCTTGATGCAGCTTCGGGGGAGCACGTACTTTCTTCTCCAGAATCCCCCGGCAATGCCTCTTTTGGCACTCCTAGTGGTGTTTATCAAGGTGTTCAGCCCAAAATCGAAACTCATCATCGACTGGCACAACTTGAATTACACAATTTTGAACTTGAAGTTCCAAAATCTCAATCATCCCGCTGTCAAAATTCTCAAACTCTATGAACGGTTATTTAGCCGTTTCGCTTGGTTAAACCTCACGGTTACGAACAAAATGAAGCATTTTCTAATTGAAGATTTTGGAGTGTTTCCCTCGAAAATCATAACCTTGTACGACCGCCCTGGTCCTCAATTCGTGCCACTAAGCGAGACCACTTTGACGAAGAAGAGCTTGTTGGAACACGACCTTTTCAGCGGGGTTGATGACATCGAAGATTACAAAATCCTTGTCACGGCGACTTCGTTCACTCCTGACGAAGATTTTGGCATCCTCCTTCGTGCACTTAAAAACTACCACGACTCCAAGGAGCTCAACACTCCGCTATTTGTTGTGGTTACAGGAAAGGGTCCGCTCAAAAACAGTTTTCTTTCGCAGGTCGAGAAGCTACAGTTTCTGAAGAAAGTCATTATTCGCAATGCCTGGTTGTCTGCCGAAGAGTACCCACTCATTTTGGCCGTCGCAGATTTGGCTGTATCATTGCACACATCTCTGAGCGGCATCGACCTACCAATGAAAATTGTAGACTTTTTCGGAGTGGGTGTCCCTGTTGTCACGCTTTCGTTCCCAGCCATAGATGAGTTGGTGAAGGAAAATATCAATGGGCTCATTACGAGGCCCGGTTATGACGCAGACAGTGAGATATTCCGCTTGATCTCTGAAGTTGTGTCAGATGAAGATTTGCTCGAGACCCTCAAGGCAGGTGCACTCGCAGAGAGCAAGAAGAGATGGAGAGAAAATTGGACGAATAGTGTTGCAAAGGAATTTACCAGTCGATAAGAGTTAGTTAGCATGCTCTATAATACATTAAACATAAACCTTACCCATATCCGTGATCTCAAAGATCAATCTCAATATTCCTTCTTCTGCAAACATCCAACAAAGTTGTCTTCAAAATCTGGAGAGAATCTCGCCAGTCTTGAAGGGCCCTTCCATAGAACGACTGCGACGTATTACCTAGTTTGAATAGAGTTTCGTGCTTTCTGATTTCAACGTCCAACACTTTCAACATATCAGCAGACAAGGTGATGCATCCCCGCTCTGCTACTGCAGTTATGTGTTCTCCAAATTGCTTAACATCGTCTGGGTGAGGACCCTCTTCTTCCATAGACAGTTGCACCCACATTTGCAACTGATCCTTTCGCTCACTGCTGTTTGACGATAAACTTCCGAACTCGCCAAGCTCTATTAGTCTCGGTTGTGCCTCTAGCCATTCCGAGGTGAGCTCCTTTTCAATCATCTGCTGTCTTGACATCTGCTTCTGCTCAAGTTTCTGTTTCATGGATACAAACACCAATTTTTTGTTCTTCTTCTGCCAGCTCAACTCTTCCATGAACTCTTTTCTTATCGAGGAGGGGATCTCGTTCAAAACGTTTTCATCATAAGAAATGGACTCGTTGTAAGGGGTCGGTGAGGCACTCCTCTTTTGCTCCTTAACCTTCAGAGGAGATTCGTTCATCCTCCTTTTCTTCTTTGAGGGCGATTCGAGAATTCGAACATGTTTGAATTCACCGTTTGGCTGAGAAGGAAACAATTGTTGATAATATATTTTGGTTCCGTTTCGCTTTAGATCTTCTTTCGTCGGTGACCTTTCTTTGCGTGAAACTGGTATCCCTCGTTGCCGCAATTCGTGTCTCAACTCCCTCCGGATGTCCTCCGGAAGTTGATTGAAGACATCCCAATCAATGGATTCAATGTTTGTCACCCGCTCAGAAAAAGGGTTTTCCTGCGAGTTTTGCTTCACGGGAATGCGCTCGACTGGAGGGTTATTGAATTGTAAAGTGAGTTGTCGCTGTTTCTTCACGGACTCCACATCCTCCAATTTCGACATGCTCACAGCTACTCCTCTTAGCTCTTCCACAGGCACATTCAACATCCGAAAAAGCGACTTCATTTCAGATCCAATGATGCCCCAATCGTTGGTAGGAACACCCATACGTGAAGATTTGCTGAAAAAGTCACATCTGCCCATTCCCAAGTACTTTGGTGGGTTGACGGGCGCACCCGGAGCTCGCCTCGCCAATTTCAAACTGAGAGCAGAGCCACAAACACCCAAATCTATTAGTCGTGAGTGAAGTTCTTTGGCTAGCTCCATCAAAAAATACTCAGCTTGATTGAAGTTATCAAATCGAATACCGAAGTTGACATCGACTGACACAGTCTTTCTGCCTAGCAATACCTCGCTATTATTCAAATCCAACGCGATGCTTGTGGAATCCTTTCCACGACAATTATCATAAATCTTTGCTCCCGTTTTCTCACCCAAAATGGTACAAAGTTTCTGCAAAGAAAGCTTCTTGACCTCACCGATTGTGATAGACCGGGCCGGCGACCCCAATTCATCTTCTAACTTTTCGCACATGCGGTATCCAACCCCAGGTAGATCTCGTAAAGTAGTACCTTCGAGAAATTGGTCAACGTTCTCATGGAGATAGTAGTAACCATCTGGTTTCCCCATCTTGATGGCTAGCTTAGCTAGCAAAACGTTGCTTCCAATCCCAATACTAACTGGACAGCCAGTTTGGGCGAGGATGTCGGCCCGTATCTCTTTTGATAGCGAATCCACCACATCGACTAGCAGGAGCTCAGATTGATGACAGAATGTGGTTGCATCAACCAAGACCTCATCTATCAGGACAGGGAATATAGAGTCAAAGATGCCTTTGGAGACAAGATACTTGTAGAACGAATTAGAGTGCCGCTCGTAGGCTTGGAAGTCATAGTCTAGGACATTTAATGAAGGACAAGCTTCCAAGGCACCACCTAGCCACATTCCGTTTCTGACGCCACTCTTTCTAGCCACGTAGTTACAACTGGCAACGTCAGAAGACTTTCCACCGTGCGAGACAGCAATAGGATCAACATTAATATCCAAATCTGGCCGCGCCAACGTTGATGCAGTTGCAAAAAAGCAGTCGAAATCAATGTGAAGGATTACATGCTCGCCTGATGTTTGGCTCTTCTGAGGTGGTGTCTTGGTCGCAACTAGTCGTAGGAACTTGGAACGCAAGTTTGCTTTCCAGGTGCTCAAATGATGAAGACGGGAGTTGGCAAAGAAATGTTTGAGGAAGTCAGGGTGTTTCGCATCCATTTGTGTATGCAGCAGCCTGGATTTGGCAATGTTGAGTTGCGAAATCCATTCATTAGCGACCCCGGCCGGCTGCAATTCGTTTTCGAGCTCGGGTTCACTGAGATGGGAGTCTGAGAAAGGATCATCATCGTCGAAATCCTCAGCAATATCCTTCGGGAGTACTGCTTCGTCAACAGGAATTCTCACTTCCGATGTATCTTTACGAACCGGAGGCACACCACCTGGTGAGCCTTTTGACGGCAGAGACCCATCCTTAATGGGCAGACGAGGTCGGTCCTTGATGGGCAGGAAACCCAATCTTTTCTGGTCCACATCCACAACGTCAATGAGGCGGTACTCTCGCCAGTCTAAGAGCTTCTGCTGCTCCACGCAATGTGCGATCCATTGCGCTTTTACCACCCGGAAGTTTCTGTACTCGACTTTCTTTCGAGGCGTCAAACGGTCGCAGATGATATGCGTTGCCGCGCTCTTGTTGTTGAGGTAGTGGATGAACTTTCCGCCGTGCAAGATCACCATTCGATGGACCACGCCGATTGTGGGTATAGTGTTGCCGTTTACATAAATGACGCAGCCCTCAAAAATCCGTGGAAGCTCCTCTGGCTCGCCTTGAGCAAGGCGCCTCTTCCGTTCCCACTCGAGATACGCCACATCCGCCAACTGCTGCTTGCGGTACTTGTTCTCGAAGTACGTGGCGTAGTCACCAAATTTGTGCTGCGGGCCCACCTCCGCAAACGTGGTCTCGTCCGCAGATTGGTCTTCCTGTGAATCATTCTCCAGGTTGTCCAGCACCTGTGAATTGATTCCGTCACCGCCTTGTAACACGTCTGCATCTACAATTGCACCGATAGCACCAGAGAATTCCAAAGGTGGCCCCGCAGATTCGGTTTCGTTACTTCTCTGCTGAGTCCCGCTCTCGTTACTTCTCCGGCGAGCCTCGCTCTCGTTACTTCTCTGGTGAGTCACGCTTTCTTCTTCATCTTCGTCTGTATCGAGAAGAGCAAGCTGATTGCCATGAACCGGCCCGTCCAGTACCGAAGACTGCAGCTTTCCTAGTCTCAAGAGCACCGAGTCGAGGTTGTCGTCGAACGGGTTCGACTCTATCGACGAGAAGATGTCTGGCACCTTTCTTACATTGGGAGTCGAAGTGACGAGCACCGAACTCTTTCTCGACGCGACATCCACCTCGCTGAAGCTGTTGATGTGCGCGATGAGCTGCGAGTTATCTAGCAGCTTAAGAAAAGAGTTATACTTGGCATCGCCATCACTCATTGCCGCTAACGAGAAAGGTCATGTGCGTGGTGATCACTTTCGCGGGTGTAGGATTGTGCGAATTGCTTTGGCCTCTTTCTCCCTCACATAATTAACCGAAAGATGAAGTCATGATTGGATGTTGCGTTCTCGCAAATGGGATGTTGAGTCGGAGACATCAAGCATATTGAGTTCGGCACTGTGAGTTCCTACGATGCAAGCCTGACCTATTGCCTTAACCTAGGGTCCAGATACTACATTACAGGAGCAGGAGAATTCGAGTGAAAAGCGTGAGATCTAGAAGCCTGGAACGTTCTAGCAACGCCGATTCTCCTTCCTGCGGCGATGGTTCACGTGGTGAAGGAGGATGTTGTGTCAGCAGCCCGGGCGTGCGCATACCAACATCATGGTATAAGGGAAACTCCTGACAAATAGAAAAAAATCAAGTGAGAACTTACTTGCCTTTCTCCCATCAACAGCTGTTGATTGTATTTGGTCCCAGGATCTGCTCCCCCAGTCCCGCCAATAAGAGAAGAGTGTTTCGGCAGAAACGCCCAAGTTTTTCAAGCTTCAAAAACCATGACAACCACTGTTACCGAGGAGCCCTTTGCTGGGCCTAACCTCAACATCACGTTGACTTGCCCCGAGTGCAAAATCTTCCCGCCCGACTTGATTGAACGTTTCAGCGAGGGAGATATTGTCTGTGGCAGCTGTGGGTTGATCCTCAGCGACAGGGTGGTTGACACCCGTTCCGAATGGAGAACCTTCAGCAACGATGACCAGAACGGAGACGACCCCAGCCGTGTGGGAGACGCTGGAAATCCTCTTCTCGAGAACGAGGACCTCTCCACGATGATATCCTATGCGCCGGATAATGTGAAGGCCGGAAGAGACTTGAGTAGAGCGCAGTCCAAGTCTCTCGTAGACAAGAAAGACAACGCCTTGGCCGCCGCGTACTCAAAGATTTCCCAGATGTGTGACGGCTACCAGTTGCCCAAGATTGTTCAGGACGGAGCCAAGGAAGTGTACAAGCTTGTGCACGACGAGAAGCAGTTGAGAGGCAAGTCGCAGGAGTCCATCATGGCGGCTGCCATCTTCATTGGCTGCCGAAAGGCAAAGGTTGCGCGTACGTTTAAAGAGATTTGGGCGTTGACGAACGTGCCCAAGAAGGAGATTGGTAAGGTGTTCAAGATCATGAGAGCGGTGATCCAGAAGAAGAACGAGACAAACCCAGGCGCCTACTCCATGATCGAGGACAGCGAGCAGACCACGCAGACGTCTGCGGAGGACTTGATCAGACGTTTCTGCTCGCACTTGGGATTGCCCAACGAGGTGACCAACGCCGCGGAGCACATTGCGAGAAAGTGCAGAGACTCTGGCATCTTGGCCGGCCGTTCGCCAATCACCATCGCAGCGACGGTGATTTACATGTCGTCATTGATTTTCGGTGCTGACGTCTCGCCTTCGAAGATTGCCAACAAGACCGGTGTGAGCGACGGTACGATCAAGACATCGTTTAAGGTGATGTACGAGGACAGGGACAAGTTGATTGATCCCAACTGGGTGGGCAGCGGGAAATTAGAGAACTTGCCACGCAGTTTGCGCGAGTGATCTATAATAAAGGAATTTGGATGACGCCGTAGCCACCTTACCCAGAGTTCAAGAGGGAAACACAGAGGCCAAGAACGCCCAGACGCAGAGAACACAGACGCCGAGAAGAAGTAGAGCCGAAACTGCGTTGAGTGGACCGACTTGATTGCGGCCGTTGAGGCGAAGTCTGTCACGATTTCGCAATTATTACGCATCCGGCAACAATCGCCGGTGAAAGGTGTCAATACTCAAATACAATGCGCAAATAAAACAGAAAACGCAAAGGTTGTGCAAGTCACAAGCCTTGTAGTTGACGTAGAAGTACATGTACGACTGGACGTATGAATAGCAGTATGAATGGGATGTACGAGAAGCACGAGCTGGAGGTTGCTGAGAGCAATCGGCCTATGTGAAAGCGAAAAAGGCAATAGCGAAATCTCGCGAGAGTGAAGGACGAAGACCACAGAATAAGGACAACTACGTGCCGACAACAGGGCCATGACAACACGACTTCATCGTATTTTTCTGGTAACAATAGCGCACCATTCTCGCCCTCCGATTCTGCCGATTCGCACCGCGTCACTGAAGTCTGCGATAAGCAAACGAACAATTGCAGACCAATGAGGAGGCGTTGAGACCAGAGGAAAGCGCAAATAAAATCTGCCCACCGTTACTGGCCCACTATCGCCGTTACAGCCGCAGAGTCTCGCCGATTACGGTCTTTTTTTAGCAGCTACTCCTCCGTGACTTCCTGCAGGCCGCCCAGATCACAACATATAGCAAACTTTTTTTCCTCTCACCCCACCTATCACAACACAACAGAATGGTACGTATTCTGCGGGCTAGCTCTGCGGGTTTCTGCAATGGGAAGGTGCCGACCAAGTCACGCGCTTGATCAATCGGTGCCGAGGCGAGAATTCGTGCACAATTGTCGTCCGACATTCACGCTTTGTTGTACCGTCTCGGCGTGACGAGTTCCTTTGTGGAGACA
This sequence comes from Helenozyma rhizophorensis, assembly GCA_030573355.1. Taxonomy (NCBI): domain Eukaryota; kingdom Fungi; phylum Ascomycota; class Pichiomycetes; order Serinales; family Metschnikowiaceae; genus Helenozyma; species Helenozyma rhizophorensis. Next base: position 72,013 of record JAJMDD010000012.1, read on the forward strand.
CTTTTATCGCTACTAACATGCGCAAGGCCGAAAAGTTGTCAGAAGAGCAGATCGCTGAGTTCAAGGAGGCTTTCTCCTTGTTTGACAAGGACAGCGACGGAAAGATCACCACGAAAGAGTTGGGCACCGTCATGCGCTCGTTGGGCCAGAATCCCTCTGAAAGCGAGTTGACTGACATGATCAACGAGGTGGACATCAACAGCGACGGGTCCATTGACTTCCCTGAGTTCTTGACCATGATGGCCAGGAAGATGAAGGACACCGACTCTGAGGCGGAGATTGCCGAGGCGTTCAAGGTGTTTGACAGAAATGGAGACGGCAAGATCAGCGCGGCGGAGTTGAGACACGTGTTGACGTCCATTGGCGAGAAGTTGTCGGACGCCGACGTCGACCAGATGATCAGAGAGGCCGACACCAACAACGACGGCGAGATTGATATCCAGGAGTTCACTCAGTTGTTGGCAGCTAAGTGATGTGTTTTTTATTATAGTATATTGTTTGGATACCAGGTAGTTCCGAGATAATTCTAGAAATGCAATTGATGAAGCAGTGTAAGACGAACCGTTCAATTGTCCACCCCGTAGTCGTGAATGATCTATCGTCATCATTACTATGATTCAGCGGCATAAACTCTTCATGTTCATGAAGACCTACGGCAATATTCTATGGTTTTATTGACTGTATACTTCTCGTAGCGACTTGCTAACGCTTGGTGCTAAACTTCCCCATCGACTTGGAGCGCAGAATGGTGGACGACCGGGGGAAGGCGTGGCGTGTCGAAACCTCGTAGTTGAGGTCGGGCACGCTTTCCACGTCCGAACCGCGGATCGTGGACGCAGTGTCCCTGACCGCCTGCGAGCCGCGTCCGAAGTCGAGCTCATTGATGTTTCTGTTGACGAGGTACCGCAACGCGTTGTACCAAATGTTGTGCCGTTGCCTGGTGGGGCAAGTGAGCTTGATCGACTTGGTTTGCGAATGGACAATGATACTCTTGTAGTGGAGTCCGGGAGGCAAGGGGTTGTTGTCGTCCACGCTCTCCACACTAATGATGGCCATTGCCTTCGTCCGCACTTCGGACGGATTGGTCAACACAGGGTTTGAAGAAGACCAATACAACGTCAACGAGTAAGGATGAACCCAGAAGTATCTCTCATGCCTGTCTGCGGAAATTGAGCTCAAGGGTCCAAGCCTACGGTAATACTTGAACAAGTACTCGCCAATCACAACTTGTGTGATAGCGGGAATCATTGACCGATCGGTGAAGGAGATGTTCGTAGCAATCGACAAGCCTGTGATGGAGTCCACGACACTGGCGTTCTTGGAATTGGCGCTCAATTGCGTCTGCATGGAGTGTGACTTCGGCAATTGTTGCATGGTGGAGGCTCCGCCACTGGACATTGCGATGGAGGTAGGTGAAAAGTCCAGGTCTCCAAACTCCGCATCGGGATGAATGATGGGAGTTTGCTCATTATTGACAAGAGTACGCTGGTAACCTCTCTTTGCTGCATGCTGTCTGAACACTTCGTCACCCACTTTTTCAATGTTCAACGATTCATTCTTGTGCAACTTGTTGTAGTAAGTCGTAGGTATGACTGTCACCTTCTCTGCCTCGGCCTTCTTAGAGACTGTTGTAGGAACGAAAGCACTCTCAGGGATGCATAGCAACTTCCACTTCTTTCCTGCTTCTCTGAAAATTTCCTCGTCATCGAGAGCGGCCTGTGCTTTCTTCATCTCGTGGAATTGTGACGTCGGCAATACATATAATCCCAATGACTCTGCCGTTGTCTTCAAATTCTCCTCAGTAAGTTCATGATTCTCTCTCAGCTTCAAGTTTTGGTAGTTATTCTTGTCCAAAACAATCAAGTCTAGTTCTCTCGCCTTTTGCATGAGGGTCTCTTGATCGAGAACTTTGTCATTCAGTTTCAACTCATATATCGTTGACGCATTTTGGGCCAATGTTTGTTTCATCTTCGTGAGTTCCGCCGCTGGTATTACTGACAAAGCAAGAGCCTCACCAGCCTTAGTGAGAAGCTCCTTGTTTTTGGAAACCTCGCTTTGGGAGAGTAACCTCTCGTAGTCGTCCTTTCTGATGGAGATCATGCCTAAGCGTTCAGAGCTCTTCTTCAACTCGGCCTCACTCAAAACAAACGACAGCTCGGCATCAGTGAATTGCCCAACGCTCTCTTTGCTCACGACATATCCTTGTTTCTCGAGCCACTCACAAACCTCGTCCAACTGCCCGCCGGAAGTCGAGTCCTTGCTAATAACAATATTCTTCGAGTCCTTGGTCGCGTCTTCAGTGCCCGTGGAGCTCGACAGAAGGAACGCGTATTTTTCTTTTGGAACAACTTCATAACCACGCTCCCTGAGTTCGTCTTTGATTGCCTCGAGTTGCTCCTTGTCGTCATAAGAAATTGGCTGCTTAGATTTTTCAACCTGCGTAAGTAGGTCGTTGTAAGTAGTTGGGTCAATGGAGACGTAGCCGCCTTCTTTCTCAGATTGCAATTTCTCGAACTCCGCCATCAGGAGTAATGCAAAACCCGCAGCAGACGCCTTCGAGCGAATATGTGTCTCGTCAGGTGTTTCGTACAGCGAGCGCAAGCTAAGAAGCTCATTCAGATCAATCACCGAGAGGCCCTGGGCTGCGGCTCTTTCCTCGACAGTTTGACCAGCATTCTTCCTCAACAATTCAAGCTCTTCGGATGGCAACACCACCATTCCATTCTTTTCTGCACTAGCAGAGATTTGAGTTATAGATGGTTTGTTGGCTCTCAAAAGTAAATTGTCATACTCATCATCTTCAATCAATTTGAGGCCCTTTCCTTCAATATGCTCATCCAAGGTTTTACTTGCCTCGGCGCGGAGTTTCGATAAATCACTCGAAGGTATAAGCTCATGGTCATGTGTTGCGGCAGCAGATCTCACATGGTCGATTGATGGACTTCTTGCCAAGTTTTGAAGTTCGCTGAAGTCACCATCGGTGAGAACCACCATATTTGCCTTCATTGCCCGTTCCTCTAAGCTCATAGCCGAGTCCTGCTGAAGTTTTTGCAACTCGCTAGCGTCCACGAGTATCTTATTGACTCCCTTAGCTTTTGTGGCGAGGTACTCTTCACTTGGGTTCCCAACCGTTTCGACGAGCACTTGATGGTCTTTCGCAGGTACGACAACCATGCCTGCTTTCTCTGCCCTCGTTTCCAACGTCTCACTAGCTTTCGCCTTCAACAATGTCGCATCGTTGTCCGACAAAAGAATATGGCCATGCAGCAGCGAGAAATCTCTCAATTTATCCAAGGATGGATTCGTCAATCCCTCTAGGTCGCTGGGATCAATGAGTTTCTTGTTAGCCTTGGCGGCCTTAACTTCGAGTGGTTCTTCCGACTTCTGCTTGAGCAGTTGAAATTCGGTAGCTGGCACAGCCACCATAGACATTGCCAACGCCTTGTCAAATATAGACTCTTCCAGTTGCTTCCTGAGGTCAGAGTATGCGCTGGAATCCACGAGCGCAAAGCCGTTCTTCTCGGCCGATGCTTTCAAGTAGTCAATAGATGGGTCATCAATTTGATCCTTAAGCGTTTGACTTGCCGCGTTCATCTCGGCATATGCATTCTTATCGACCACAACAAGCCCTTGTGCGGCAGCCTTAGATTCTAACGACTCTGAGGCCGCGTTTTCGAGTGCTTTATAATTCTCGGTAGAAACCATCGTATGATCTTGTTCTTTGCATTTTTGCTTCAAGTATTCGAGGGTAGGGAAATTGACTCTGGAGAGCAATGTTTCATGCTCGGTAGTCGTTAAAGGAACCATTCCTGCCTTCAACATCTTTGCCTCCAATGGCTCGATGTGAGCATAATATTCTTCTTCCGGTAAAACCACATGCTTCAATGTTTTTGCTTTGTCGACCAAATATTCCAAAGTGGGCGATTCCACCTGTTTCAAGATGGAATCATGTTCTAGCTTCGGCAATACTATGCACCCTTGCGCGCGAACTTTGTCGCTTAGGTACTCTAATTTGGGCTCCTGTAATTTTTCCTGCAACTTCTCGTATTCTTGCTGAGGAAGCACTGCATATCCGGCTTCAAGGGCCAAACCGGCAAATCCCTTCGATTCGGCACCTTTGTAACGGTCTAGATCTTCGGCGCTGATCAACTTGAGGCCCTTTTCATCAGCACGAGCGCATAAATATTCCTCGGTAGGTGATTCAAAAGACTTCTCGAAATTTTGCAAATCCTCAAATCTCTCTCGGGGAACAACTTCATGATTAAGAGTTAAGGCCTTTTCCTGTACATATTCCATTGATGGGACATCGAAGGCTTTCGTTTTCTTCTCCATCTCGTCGAACTCTTGCAAAGTTATTACCTTGTGAGTTAGTCCGGACGCGGCTTCTTGCAAAAATTCAATAGAGGGATTTTTCAACGATCTATCCGCATCTAGTAATGTGGTATACTCGCTCACGGGAACGAGCTGGAAACCTTGCAGTTCTGCATTCGTCTTCAAAAAGGTAACTGTAGGACTGCCTACGATCGACTCGAATTCTTCGAGCTCCTTCGCTCGTTCGATTGTAATGAGTTGGTAACCATTGCTCTTCGCCTTTGTCATCAAATACTCCACAGATGGATGGCTAATGGCACTTTCCATTTCGTTTGCCTTGTCTTTGGCTAGCAATACATGATTATGGTGAGCTGCTTTCTCGTGTAAGTAATCCACAGTTGGTTGCTTGAACGACTGCTCTACCTCCGAGAGTTCGATCAATTTCTGGTCTGAAATGAGCAGATGATGTTTGAGTTTTGCTTGCTCTTGCAAGTACGCTATGGTTGGATCCTCCAAGAATCTTTGAGATTCGTTAAGCTTATCGTAACTCTCCTTTGGAATAAACTCATGATTTGTACTTGCAGCATGTTGAGTCAAATACTCGACAGAAGGACTTTCCAACCTTTCTTTTAAGGCGGCTAATTCCTCAGTTGGAACAACATCATGTTTGTGCATCTTGGCCTTTTCAATAAGATGGTCGATCGTCGGAGCTGCAACAGTCCCTGTTAAAAGGGTATACTCGACGAGTGGCATTAAATTCATTGAATGCTTCGAGGCGTGCTCTTTCAAGAAATCGGTTGAAGGGGTCATAATTGTCTTCTGCATCAGCCTGTACTCTTTTTCAGGAACAATCTTGTATCCATGATCTCCAGATTTTTCGGTCAAGAAGTCGAGCGATGGATGCTGAAGCTTCTCTTGCAATGCCAAGAGTTCAGTGGTGGGGATAACGGAAAGACGTTTTTCAAGCGCTTTCTTAGTCAATAATTCGGTGGATGGATTCTCCACAGTTTCAGTTGTGACTTGCCATTCAGACTGCTCGACCATGGTGTAGCCTTGAAGTTTCAACTTTTCACGAAGAAACTCAAGTGTTGGCGAAGCAAAAGCTTCTTTCATTAAGTTGAATTCGCCGATGTTGACAACTTCAAGCTCTTTGTCGGACGCTTTCTCCTTTAAGAACTCGATAGAAGGATTGTTGCTGATTTCCTTCAATAGGTCATACTCTTCGTTGGGTATCAATTTCATGTCCTTGGCACGTTCTTTGTCCTCCAAGTGTTTCTCAAAGTCCTGACTTGGAACGGCGACATAGCCATTAGCAGATATGTGCTTGGTGAGATAGTCGAAAGAAGGGCTTTCTATTGATCTTCTCATCTTGATAAGTTCACTTTGGTTAATGGCCTCATACCCTAGGCGGTCAGCATGTTTCTGCACGTGGTCTATGTCTGGCTTATTGGCTAAACTCAGAAGGATTTTGTGCTCTTCGGTATCAACAACAACCAAATTCTGAGCGCGAGCCACTTTATGGATGTGCGCAACACTTGGACTACTTGCGAGATTCTTTAGTTCTTCAAGTTTCGAATCAGCAACCATCGTGTGACCATGAATTGCAGCTTTGTCGGAAATGTGTTGGAATGGTGGATCGTGAGCTAGGGTTTTCAACTCGGCCACCTCTTTCTTGGGAACTACAGAAAAGTCATGCTTTTCTGCAGCTACTTCGATTTCCTCAATCGTCGGAGAGTTTGCCTTTCTTCGAATTTCTTCAATCTCAGCATTAGGAATGAGCAAATTATCATGTTTCATTGCTGCATTCGAAATTTGCTCGAGAGTTGGCTCGTATGCAATCGAACGCAAGTGTTCCCACTCAGATTTGCTTTCAATCACATGATCGTGATTTGAAGCAAAGCCCTTGAGTTCCTCGATGGTTGGCAGACTGGCAAGCCTTCTCAATCTCTCGAGCTCAGAATCTGGAAGTATGCTGTGTGAGTGTATTTCGGCAGTTTTCGTAACATGATCCAAACCAGGTTGATTAGCAAGCTTAAGCGTCTTTTCATGTTGCTCACTTTCGACAATAACGTGATTTGATTTGGCAGCTAGTTCACGAACTCGTTCGATAGATGGATTGTTCGCGAGCTCTTTGATGTTGTCATAGTCCAGCTTTGGCACAACCTCGTGCTCATGAACGTCTGCACACTTCCTTAAATGGTCCAAAGATGGCTTATATGCGGCAGTAATTATATCTTCATGTTCTAATCGAGGCAATACGACAAGCTCATGTTTGACGGCGTGCTCTCTGATTTGTTCAATTGTAGGCAGATGGGCGAGCTGGTTCAATTCGTTCAACTCTTGGTCGGGAAGGGTGACATAACCGTGTTTCTTCGACAAGCTCTTGACTCTATCGATAGTTGGTTCGTGTGCGAGATTCAGAAGATCAGCAAACTGCTTGTCTTCCATGATGGTGTACCCAATGGCAGATGCTTTCTTCTTGAGGTGATCAACGGTTGGAGACTCGACCGTCGCCTGCATGGCCGAGAATTCGGAGACAGAGACAACTGCCATGTTGTGGTGCTTTGCGGCCTCGGAAATTTCCTCCACTGTTGGCTCATTCGATTTCCGCTGAATGGCCGCGAAGTCAGAGATAGAGATGACTGTCATGTTGTGATGCTTTGCAGCTTCAGAAATCTCATCCACCGATGGGTCATTCGCTTTCCGCTGCAATTGAGTATAATCTTTGGTTTCTACCGCAGTCAAGCCAGCAGCACTGGCCCTGGAAGTAATGGAAGCAATTGATGGTGTTTCAGCTTCTTCGACTAGGGTTTCAAACCTCTCTTGTGTAAGTACCGTCAAGCCCTTTAACGAAGCTAAGTACTTGAGATGTGATTCTGGAGGCGATGTAGCATTCGTTGACAACTCTTCGAACTCTTGGTTAGGAAGAATAGTGAACCCGACTTCTCCAGCTTTTTCCCTGAGATATTCAATCCCTGGCTTCTCGAGATTTTGCAACAAAGAAGAGTGTTCTTTGGTATCAAGAGTCACCAAATCATGCTTGCTCGCTTTTTGTTGTATGTATTCGATTGAGGGTGTATCAAACTCTGTCTTCAACAACAAAGCGTATCCCATTGAATCTGCGCTCACCTTTATTTGGTCCAACGTTGGATTATTGGCTCTTTCTTGAATAGCATCAAACTCATCTTTAGAGACAAGCACATTATTCAAAGCAGAAGCCTTTTCAGAAAGATACTCCACAGATGGGCTGGAAGCCAATTTCTGTAAAGATGCATAGTCTTCCGTTGGGACAACCGAGTGCTCATGTGCCACTGCTTTCGAAATGATATGATCGAGAGATGGTTCACGTGCGTCCAGAAGTAAGTTGTGGTGCTCTTTCTCATCAATGAGTATCAATCCCAAAGGCTTAGCTTTGGTCGATAAGTATGCTTCATCAGGTTCATCAAGTGCCTTTCTCAATGCCGCACATTCATCTTTCTCGATTAGCTCATATCCGAAAATTGCAGCAACTTCCCGTATCCGATCTAGAGTTGGTTTTTCTGCCGAGGCTTTGATTTTCTCGAATTCCTCCGTCTCAATTAAGACTTGATTATGGCGTGCCGCTTTCTTAATGAGCTCATCAATAGTCGGATCACGCAATCTCCTTTGGAGATCTTCAAATTCTGATACACGGACAGCCACATGTCCGGACTTAGAAGCTTGATCCTTTATCCTCTCAAGGGATGGTTCATTTGCAGCTCTAGCCAAATTAGTGTACTCTTCGGCGGAAACCATTTTCTGACCCAAAGATTCTGCCTTTTCGACCAAATATTCTAAAGGTGGATGGTCGATCTTGGCAACCAATTTCTTGTAGTCCTCAGTGATGACGATCGTCATGTCTCTGGATTCCGCAAGTTCACGCATGCGTTCGGTTGATGGATTTGTAGCTTGATTCTTCCAGTCAAGTAGCTCTTCGGTCAATACGACGTCGTAACCCTTATCTGATGCACGAGCTTTGATATAATCCATCGCTGGATCGTCATGCGAATGTTTAAGAGCTTCTAATGAAGTCTTTAAATCGTCAAGTTCGGACTGCTTCAACACCTTGTAATTCTTTTCAGACGCTCTGGAGGCCAATTGTTCAATAGTAGGCTCATTTGCTTGTTTGAATAGCGAAGTGTACTCAGAAGAGGCGAGAGTGACCAAGTTTTGCTTCTCCGCATGCTTTTGAATATGCGAAAGTGGTGGTTCGTGAGCCAACTTCTTCAAGTGATCCAATTCGGCGTCCGAAATCACCTTATGGCCCACTGCCTTCTCTTTGATATGTTCAATAGATGGCTCGTTGGCCTGTTGCTGGAGTTTATTAAACTCCTCGTCTTTCATGACGGCATAGCCGTGTTCTGTCACTTTTGACTTCAAAGAATCAATGCTGGGGTTGAGTAAGGAGTCGAACTCATCAATGCTTAGTAATTTGTGATTCAAAGTAGCGGACCTAGAGGACAAATGTTCAACTGTAGGCTCGTAAGCCATGCTCTGCAATTCTTTCTGCTCTGATTGGGGAATCACAACATAGCCGTGGTCCAAGGCTGATTTCTCAAGTGACGAGACTGAAGGCTTCAAGAGCGATTCATGGTCTGATTGGGACAACACAACGAGACCCAATGGCTTCGCCTTTTCTTCCAATCTTTCCTTAGAAGGTGCTTCTGCGTTCTTGACGAGCTCATCATGAAATTTAGTGGATGAGAGGATGAGTCCCATTTCGTTTGCCTTAGAAGTCAAATAATTTTTTGAAGGCTGCTCATATTCAGTCTCTAACGCCTTGAGCTTGTTGTATTCATCGTCTTTCATGACGTGCAAATTGGCGATCTTGCACTTCAGGTAAAGATAAGCCTCAGAAGGACTTTGAACGAGTTTCTCGGTTTTCTTGAGCGAGAGCAAGTAGTCCTTCTCCACTGGCTCAAATCCGTTGACATCCAATTTATTCCTGAGGTAGGCGAAATCTGGATTCTCGAACTTCTCTGAGTTGGCTTTGAGCTGCTGAAGCTCGTCCGTTGGAATAGTTTGCAAGGTCTGCGCTTGTAAATGCTTTTTCATTTCGGCATCGACCATAAGCTCCTCATGCTCGTTCTTAGTCATCATCACATAACCCTGTTTCTCCACTATAGTGGTGAGCCTCGTTATAGGCACTTCGTTAACATCGTTGTACTCAAGTTTGGCATACGCCTCCAGGGTGAGAAGCACCAAATTGTTGTCTCTAGCAAACTGTTGAACTTGCTCTTCAGAAAGGGTACCGGCCGCCTTCGTGAGTTCCTGAGAGAGAACCCGACGGCCGCTGGTCACAAAAGCGTCGGACTCCAGCTCCGAGCTATCCGAGTCTTTCAAGTAGGAGTTCGTTCTCGAAAGTGGAGCCCCGATTTCCAGCACATCATCGCCGTCAACAAACTCCTTCGAGTTGTCGCTGTCGTCAATCACAAGGCGAGAAGGCTTTTTCACAGGAGTTACTTGATTTCCAATAAAGTCCTCCCAGATCTCTTCTTGTGGCCATGCTTCTGAAGCCGACTCATCTTCTTCGTGATTCAAGATGATGAACTTCGAGTTTCTCTTCGATGGAGACAATACCGAGGACGCTCTGTTGGAGGCTGGTGGAAGAATCTCCTTGAACTTGAGCTTTTTGGCGCTCTTGGGTGTCTTTGACACGTCGGATGGTGCATTTCTTAACTTGATCACAGCGGCTCTCAATTTGGTGATGGTTCTGTTGGAGTGCTCCAAGTTTGCTTTGAGTGTCTCTACTTGCAAGTCAGAGTTGTTGGGATCCACGGTGAGAACGTTTCCGGGCAAATCCGACGACTCCTGCAAGATGCTATCCAAGTCGATGGGTTCAGACGTTGTTTCGTCGGCGCCCGACCCCAAGTCGACAAATGGCTCGGCCGACTCAGCGAATGCATTCGGGTTTTTGGGGCCACTTTTTAGCTCAGAAACCTGCAAGTGCAATGCATCGTTTTCGTCGTTGAGTTCATCAATTCTGGAACTCAAATCGTTCACCTCGCGGTTGAGCGACTCCAGAACTTGGTGCAAGTCCGAGTCCAAGGTGGCGTTTTTCAACTGTAGTTCATCGTTCTCCCTCTGAAGGGTTGATATGCGCAAAGTGGTTTCATTGTGGGTCTTGATCAACTTTTCGTTGGCGGTTTTGAGCGAGTCGATCTGCTCGTTGAGCACGGAAATGCTGGTCTCCAACTCCCAGTTCTTGTCCTTCAACTGCGACTCGTTTGTCACGGCAAAGGACTTGGAGTTGGTCAAGGTCAAGATTTGGCTCTTGTAGTTGGCGATTTCGTCTTGCAGCGATTTCATACGCGTCTTGAACTTTGCGTTCTCGGCCGTCAAACGACGGCATTCGCTGAGAAGATTCTCACTCAAGCCCACCACAAAGTTCATATCCTGTCCTTTGGACTCGGGTCCTAATTGGGGCCGAGCCAGGAGCCCTTTACTCGCGCCTGGCCCTCCCAAAGTAGGCGAAGAAGGCTTCTTCCTTAAGGCCGAAGTTGCTGCCGGCATTACCGGCGCCGCCAGCAGAGTTCTTCCTGGCTGGGCAGCTTCTGGAGCAACTATAGGCTTATTGGCTCTGTCTCTGTTGGCGCCAAAGAGTTTTCGCTGGATGTCAGAAAGCTGGCCACGAATGTCCTCTTTATGCGAGTTTGACATGGCAGTTCTCGGGTTTCTTGGGTATCAGAAGGGGGAAAAGCAAATTTGGGAGCTGATTTATTGCGTTAGGAAAGCCAAAGGTTGGATTATCGGCACGAGGCGCCAGCTTATTAAGAACCGTCTAGTGGAGAGATTGATCCGCCAGAGGTAAACAGACTGCAGGAGAAAATTTGCGGGTCCAGTCACCAAGCAGCAATAGTACGATTATCTCACTACTGCAATCTGCATGAGGATTCATATAATATCTCTATAATGGCGATATCTTCCCATTAAAATACTCAATAATGCTCGCAAGGCAATTATGCTGGCACAATTATGCTGACAAGTGCATATACAAGGTGGGGTGCGCTTAGTGGTTTCGCAGCTAAACCATTTCACGTTGCTCGCTCATGGAGAAGCGGCTAGTGGCCGCCCGCACGAGTCTCGCCGTCTCTCTGGAACTCCTGCTCACGCGAAGCAAGTACCTGCTCTTCGATGGCCTTCCTGTCCGCCATGGCTCTCTTGCCCATAACCTCGCCGAACTTCTTGAACGCCAACACCATGGAAATGGTAGCAATGACGCACCATGCAATCAAGATACCGTAGTTGCGGCCCAAGGCGCCCTTATACGTATTGAGCAAGATGACCTTGGTGATTTCGTAAGCAGCATGGATGGGCATGGCGTAGCCAAAGCGGTAGAAGTGTGGAGTCAATGCAATCGGCGAGAAGGTGGCCGAGATGTTCGAGATGACCCAGAACAACATCCAGAACCCCATCAACGGAGGATACGTCATGATGCAGAGCATGGCCATGGTCTCGTTCATGGCACCCACGGCCCACATGGTCAAGAAGTTGGTCATCCAGTACACCAACCAACCAGAGCGGCCAAACGTGCCTGTGAAGTCGACCTGGAACGCCAACGTGACCATCGAGTAGAAGAAACTGATGACAAAGAAGTTCATGATGGTGGAGAACACGCGGTACAACACCAAGTGGAGCGGCTTGACGCCCATCTTGGCCACGCCCTGGTGCACCTCGCCGAAGAAGTTGAACGCAAAAAACGTGACAATGATCATGTAGATGAGCCCCACCTGGGAAGGCGCAGTCAACACGTAGTCAGTGAAGGGAATGCCGTCGATGAGCTCAATGTTCAAGGGCGAGGAGACGACGGCCACCGAGTCCACGTTCGTGAACACGTCCGAGAGGTTGGCGTTGGCGAACATCTGCAGGGTGATGTTCTGCTGCTCGGCCGCGAGCATCCTCAGGATCTTCTCAATCTGGGGGGTCACGTACAGACTCATGCCCATGATGTCTCTGCCGGTCTCGTAGTACGACACCACGGAGTTGTCCGACACGTTGTAGGCGGTGTTGCCGGTGACAATCGCCTCGTAGAAGTTGGCGGTGGCATTGGCCCGCACGTAGATGGACGACCAGTACTTCTGGTGGTGCACCTGTCTCTGGATTTCCTGGTACACAGTGTTGCCGTGGCTGGCAGCCAACTGGTTGAACTCGGTGTTGTTCTGGATCAACCACTTGCCGTAGCTCTTGGCCGCTGGAGTTTGCAACAACTCCCTCACAGTGTTTCCAATGACAGGTTCGACGCCGTTGATGGTGGTGTCGTCTTCGATCACCACAAGCATGCGGAGGTTCTTGAATCTCGTTTCACGCTCGTAGAACGAGCCCCAGTAGATGGAGAACACGCCGAGCACAAACACTCCCATGATCATGTATATGGTGACGAACTTGAACCCCAACAGCTTTCTGTTTCCCTTGAGTTTCTCATTGAAGAACGAGAGTTTGGTCTGCGTCCTTCGCAACACAGATTGCGTGCGCAGAAGCTGAGGCTCCACGTCGCCATGGAAAGCCTCTACGTCGGGCTGGCCCTGGAAAGCCGTCAACAGCTCATCGTCATGTGAGCTGCTGTAGTCTGCGGATTGGTGTTCTTTGGACATCAAGAAATGGAGTTCAGAGGCTTTCTGCTATAAGGCTTTGTGCTATAAGGCTGTCTGCTATAAGGTCAGAGGCTATCGCTTATATAGGTGGAAACGCCAGCTTATAAATGCCGGATAATGCTCGGAATAGTTTTGCTTATAAACCTGATGGTTGGCCCAATGTACAAGCTCATGCGGAGCAATGCACGCGGACTGCATGTCGCGCTTGCGATGTTCGGTTTTTGCACTCTTTCGGGCAATGGCCCCGGAGAACGCCCTTGGAAAGGCAATCTCCTTCCGGCTATTCCACGGTTGTTCCTCTGAATCGGGGGCAAGTGCGGGCAGCCAAACAATAAGTTTCTCTCCTCAGCACATCCCAACCATCTTGATGGCAATACCACCCTTGGCACTTCGTATCGCCGATCATTAAAGATGTCCGATGGCCGGCATACAGGAATGTAGACCCTCGGGCCCGCTGCAAGGTCGGACCGGGCCATCTGTTCAGGAACCAGTGCGGCGGTGTCGTTCGGGTTCGCAGTGCGGCTAGCGGTTCCGGATCTATGTGCAGTACACAAGGTTGATGAGTCAATCATTACTCAGCGAAACTTGCTTCTACCAACCACAACATGCCTCAATTCAAACAGGTGGACGTCTTCACCACAGTCAAGTACAAAGGAAATCCCGTAGCCGTTTTCTTTGATGCGGACGGCTTGTCCGATGAGGAGATGGCAGCCATGTCGGCGTGGACCAACTTGTCGGAGGCCACTTTTATCCAGAAACCCACCACCAAAGACGCCGACTACAGGGTGCGGATCTTTTCCTTAGATGAAGAACTTCCCTTTGCTGGTCACCCTACCATTGGGACGTGCTTCGCGTTGCTTGAGGCTGGAGCAATTAAGCCCAAGAACGGCAAGCTTGTGCAAGAATGCAAAGCAGGTTTGGTTCTGTTGGACGTTTCTGGCGACACTGACGTTGCAATACTGTTCACCTTGCCCTATGCAAAGCACAGGGCGCTTGGCGAGGACGAGATTGCCAGTGTGATTTCTGCCTTGGGTGCAAAAGCGGCGGTGAACGCGGCCGTCTACGAGGTAGGACCAACGTGGCTCACTATACAGTTGGAGTCGGCGCAGGCTGTTCTTGATCTTCAACTCGACCAGGCCAAAGTGGCTGCTGTGTCGGCGAAACTCGGCGTGACCGGCTTTCAGATCATCGGCAAGCATGCCACGAGCAAGACCTTCGAGACGAGAACGTTTGCCGGAGAGATCGGAGAGGATCCAGTGTGCGGGTCCGGCTCGGGTGCAACCGGTGCGTTCCTTCGTGACTACGAAAACGTAGAGGGTGACATCTACTTGAGACAGGGCACTGCTTTGAACAGAGCCGGCAGAGTCACAGTTAGCTGTGCTGACCTGGTTCGCGTGACGGGTAACGCCGTGACAGTCATCGACGGGAGCTACTAGACTACGCTCGACACGAAGACAATGACTGTCAAACGAAGATATACAAAATCAGAATATGCCTTTCAGAATAAATCCCACTACCAAAGCAACGTACTATCGGAGACACACGAATCGTCAGATGCACGTATAGAGCTAACAGTGGCAAGAATGCTATCAGACAGACGTGGTACGTAGCGTTTGGGACGCCCAAAGCTGATTGTGCCGTTCTACTGTAGGTCTCCTCCGCCATATTCGGTCACAAAGACGTTTTGTCTATGTCCTTCGATGCGTAGCTCGTTTATGGCTCGGTTATGCCCATTCTATAGAGCTGTTTCTGTTCCCGTTCCTGTGCCTGTGCCTGTTCCTGCTCTATGAAGTTCATCGTGAACACGTAGGTGCCTGCAGGCCGACTTCCAACTACTCCATGGAGAGTATACAGCCCCAAGATACCTACACGAGCGGCGCCGCCGCGGCCGAAACCGGCCTTCTCAGGCACCGCAAGCGGAGCTCTTTCGCGGAAGATCTCGAGTCCGCCGACGACTTGCGCGACATAATCGAGCAGACGAATTCGCTTTCTCTCGCTGAGCCAACGTCTCACTCCAAATACTACCAGGTATGGAAATACTACGTGCTGCCATTGCTCTTGACGGCACTTGCCGCTGCAGTGCGCCTCTACGGAATTGGCAACAACCAGAAAGTGATCTGGGATGAGGCCCACTTTGGAAAATTCGGCTCCTACTACCTCCAGAACGAGTTCTACTTTGACGTCCACCCGCCATTGGGCAAGTTGTTGGTGGGATTCTCGGGCTACTTGGCCGGCTTCGACGGCGAGTTCAAGTTCGACAGCGGAAAGCCGTTCCCACCGGGCAGGCACTTCACGCACATGCGAATCTTCAATTGCATCTTTGGCATCTTGTGTACGCCATTGGCGTACTTCACCGGGTTGAACATGGAGCTCTCGCTCCTCACCACGTGGTTTGTGTCGCTCCTGGTGGCGCTCGAGATGCTCTCGTTGACGTTGTCCAAGTTCATTCTCTTGGACTCGATGTTGCTCTTCTTCACCGTGCTGACGTTCTTTTTCCTCACCAAGTTGCACCGTCTCCGCCTAGACCGCTCGCTCATTACGCTCAGAGGGTTTGTGTGGTTGGCGCTCACCGGTGTGTCCATTGGCTGTGTGTGCTCAGTCAAGTGGGTGGGCTTGTTCGTGACGCTTCTCGTGGGCTTTTACACGGTGTATGACTTGCTCGTCAAGTTCTTTCAGACCACGTCACACCACTCGAAGAAGGTCGTAAGACTCACATGGTCCAGCTACCTCCTACATTGGTTATACCGGGTTATTTGCTTGATCGGTATCCCGCTCGCCATCTACGTTTTGGCGTTCAAGGTACACTTTGCGTATCTCACCAAGTCGGGGCCTGGCGACGGCTCCATCTCTACGTTGCTCCAGGCTTCTTTGGAGGGCAACACCTTGAAGGAGGGACCGCGAGATGTGGCGTTCGGGTCGTTGGTGACTTTGCGGTCCCAGGGCTTGTCGCCAAACTTGGTTCACTCGCACTCTCACCAGTACCCCGAAGGCTCTCGCCAGCAGCAGATCACCACGTACGGCTTCAAGGATAATAACAACGAGTTTCTCGTGGAGTTTGGATTGCGTACGTCCGAGAGCGAGAAGCGCTATGCTACTCTCGAGTACGACGAAGAGAGCCCAGACTACATCCTTGACTACAAGACAAAATTGAAGGATGGAGACACCATCCGCTTGCAACACAAAAATACCGGGTGCTTCCTCCACTCACATGCGATTGCTGCGCCAGTGCTGAAGGCGCAGTACGAGGTTTCGTGCTACGGAGGTATAAATGTCCGCGATGACAAGGATGACTGGGTTGTGGAGATCATGTCTCAATACACTTCCCCTGCTCCAGAGTTCCATAACGAAGACCCGAACGTGGTGCACGCCGTGAACACCAACTTCAGGCTCCGGCACAGGGTGCTTGGATGCTACTTGGCCACCACCGGCTACGCATATCCTGCTTGGGGCTTCCAGCAAGGCGAGGTCATTTGCAAAAAGTCGTTCATCCCCAAGGACAAGAGCACTTGGTGGAACGTGGAAGACCACGTGAACAACGAATTCGAAAAGCCCAACACCAGCTACGTGCCGCCTCGGCCCAAGTTCTGGAAGGAGTTTGTGTTGGTCAACTACGGCATGATGGCATCCAACAATGCGTTGGTGCCCGACCCAGACCACCACGACCACTTGGCGTCGAGTTGGTGGGAGTGGCCCATCTTGAGAACCGGCTTGCGCATGAGTGGCTGGTCGCCCGGCGAGTACAGATACTTCCTCATGGGCCACCCGTTCGTGACGTACTTCTCCACTTTCTGTATTCCCGTGGCGGTGTTGACTATGCTCGCAACCATTCTCAGATGGCAGCGGCAATGTGTGAACTTGAGCGTGTTCAGCACTGAATGGGACTTCCTACTAAGCGCAGGGATCCTCCCGTTGGCTGGGTGGTTTCTTCACTACTTGCCGTTTGTGATTATGGGCCGCGTCACCTACTTGCACCACTACGTGCCTGCGCTCTACTTTGCGATTTTTGTGTCGGGGTACGTTGTTGAGTACTACGTAGCCCGGCGCACGCCTAAACATGTTGGCTACGTGGTGTACGGGCTATTGTACGCCGCGATTGTTGGGGTGTTCTGGCGATACTGCCCATTTTCGATGGGCATGGTGGGTCCCTCGAAGGACTTTAAGTACCTCCAGCTTTTGAAGTCATGGAGGGTCTAGGAATCATGGATTACCCAATTGTACGCCGGAATACAATCGGGCAACCACGTCAAGAACGACGCTCTTTCAATTTCAGTACTGTTCTATGCATCACTCTAGCACCGAATTTTTGCTCTTACTTTTGTTGCTGCCATATGAGGTGACCATTGTTCTTGTTTTCTATCGTTTCTTCCATCCAGACGTGTTGCCGACCCGTTTACTTAGCAGTATTGGCTCGGCTTCGTTCTCGATCGAGATCGGCCATCTGCACTGCACACACGCCGCATCTGCTGTCTCATCAACACCAACTACTCCTCCAACACTTCTACCCTCGAGACACACCCCAGTCGAGGCACATCAGAAAGGCCAGAATACGTTTCTATGGAGTACAACAACGCCTACCTAGACGACGAAGAGTTGTCGCGCCTCGAACTGGAGCCCAACCACAACGCCGTGGAAGAGGGACTGTACCATGAGGACCCGCTTGAGCGCACCGAAACACTGCTGCACCCCGTGGTGGATGAGGAAGAGCTCTTGGCCGCGCAGGCGGCCGCCGATGCCGCTGTGGCGCAGCAGCAGCAGCACGGCATGCCAGGCGGCGTGTTCAACAACGTGGGGCAGGGCCTTGTGGGCAAGAACCGCGACATGATGATGCAGTACTGGCAGGAGACCATCAACCTGATCGAGCACGACGAGCACGACTTCAAGAACCACCAGTTGCCGCTTGCGCGCATCAAGAAGGTGATGAAGACCGACGAGGATGTGCGCATGATCAGCGCAGAGGCACCCATATTGTTTGCCAAGGGCTGCGACGTGTTCATCACCGAGTTGACCATGCGCGCGTGGATCCACGCCGAGGAGAACAAGCGCCGCACGCTCCAAAAGTCGGACATTGCGGCCGCGTTGACCAAGTCCGACATGTTTGACTTCTTGATCGACGTCGTGCCGCGCGAGGAGGAGAAGCCCAAGAAGGCGTACCCACCGCCGGGCCGCCCCGGGTACGCGCCTTCGCTCCACACGGTACACCAGCCGGGGATGCCCATGCGGGGCCCCGCAGTGGGGCAGACGGCGCCGCTACCGGCGCCGGCACCGACGTCCCCTGCAGCACAGTCGGACGCGCTTCCGACGACGGGGTTGAAGCGCGAGGACGTCCATCCCGACCTACAGGTGAGCAAAATGGGGGACAAGGAGGGCTACTACGAGAATTACCAGGGCTACGAGGGCAACTACTAAGACAATGACCCTCCAAGGCGCCGCAAAAGCGGCTCTTCCACGTCGCACTGCCGTGCCAATGGATGGCGTGTCTACAGTGCCATTCTTCGGACGGCTTGATATATGATCGGGGTCTGAGCTGCTGGGAGACATGCATAGACTGAAGTCAGCTGCAACAGGACAGGCACAGCAGCTGGATACTTGCTTTTCAATTTCAAAAGAACGAACGTTCGCAATGTATGAATATATAACTGACGGTATGAGTAAGCAGACAGTAAGAGTAAGCAGACAGCAACGACTGTTCGCATGGTGAACATTGACTGACGGGATGAGTAGGCAGACAGTTCGCTGAACATACTGTTGTGAAGACCGTTCTAGACTTGAAATTGACGAGCGAGACTATACTGTCGTTTTCATGGTCTGTATCGGGTCGAGTGCCGTGCTAGGAGCAGTGGCTGCTGTAAGTAAATGCCAGTCTTGTGCAGATCTACGAAAGGTATGGTGAAGGTATGGTGAAGGTATGGTGAAGGTATGCTGATGGGCTGAAGGTATGGTGAAGGTATGGTGAGGTATGCTGAGCATGTGCTACTGAATCAGAACAGCCCAGAACATCCGAATGTGAAAGTGAATCATAGAGCAAGATCACGGGCGTTGACCTCGCACCACCGAATTAGAGCTTCCCCATGTGGCCATTGTGCAGGCCGTGGGTATCACCGCAAGAACGCAACAGCAATACCGGTCATGTTCACTATATATAGAGCCGGGTTCCGCGTGGCTGCGCTCGCACCCCGCTTACGAACACGAGTACCCGCCATGAACTTGATGACCATCTCGCAGCTGTTGGACGAAGCGTTCCACAAGCACAAGATCATCCCAGACGTGATCGATGAGTTTGACTCGCAGGGCCTCTTGACCATCGAGTACGCCTCCGAGCTTCCCGTGACGTTGGGCAACACGTTGAAGGTCAAGGACACCCAGAAGACGCCCACCATCCAGTTCACGTTGAACTCGCCCAACCAGGAGCCCGAGTTGCTGGTGGAGGAGGACGACCGGTTCACGTTGGTGTTGACCGACCCGGACGCTCCGTCCAACAAGGACCACAAGTGGTCCGAGTACTGCCACTGGCTCGTCACCGACTTGTCGTTGAACGTGAACAACCTGAGCCTGGAGGACCTGTTGCTGACGGTGTTGGACTTGGCCAAGGGCAACGCGGTGGTGCCGTACAGCGGCCCGGCCCCGCCGGAAAAGACGGGCAAGCACCGCTACGTGTTCTTGTTGTACCGGCAGGACCACCGGGCCAACTTGGTGGCGCCGGCGGACCGGCCCAACTGGGGCACGGGCGTGCCCAGCCTGGGGGTGCGGGACTACTTCAAGAAGCACGGCGGCGACTCGAAGTTGTTGGCCGTGAACTTCTTCTACGCGCAGAACGAGGTCCAAGAGTAGGCCCAAGGCCAAGAATGCGTCCAAGAAGAGGCATCCTGACGTCCTGGACGTCCTGGCGACGTCCATACGTATCAACGTTCACTCACGTATCATTCAACAATCACGTATCACCACGTATCATCCAACATTCAACATTCAACGGTATGACAACGTAGGCGGAAGGTGTCAAGCTGTGAGCAGACAGTACGCCAGGAGGTTCGAATGCTCGCTGAATTGGAAGACATACGGGTGACGATGCGTAGAACATGGATGGTACAATGGGCGCATACGGTAGATTGCAGTGACACAGCCATGAAGCGGGCTATGAAAGTGACGGCCCTGTAGTGACGTGCCATGAAGTGGCCGTTCAATAAGCAAGCGTAGACCATTGAACCTTGGAAACATCTGCGGCCCTGCCCTAGACAGGCAAGAACGGAAGGGAGTCTGCCTTGTAGTCTGACTCGTCTGATAGCTTGAAGCGGAAGAACAGTCGAAGTGTGACAAGTGCGCTGGGCTAGCTCAATGGCATAGTGAAGATCACCGCTTGGGGAGGCATGACGGCTAACGTGTCGAGTGGTTTGGCTACCTCGACCGCGCCGAGCTGTAGTCCTTCGGGCTGACCACCAAGCCCTTGCCCTTGGTGGCGCCGCGGTATATCGTCTCGATGATGTCGATCATCTCCTGCTTGTTGTCGATCAAGAAGTTCAACTTGTTGTTGTTGCCCGTGCCAAAGTCGCACATCATGTGCTTGTTGCGGTAGAAGAACATCACCGTGACCGGGTCGTAGAGCTCGTACATCTCGTTGAAGTCGGGCACCTGGTCGATGTCGCAGATGTAGATGGCAGCGAAGTTCTTGACCTTCTCGGCCACGCTGTAAAGAAGCTCGTCCATGATCATGCACGCGGTCTCGTGGCTCTTGCCGAAACGCACAATCACGAGCCGCTCGTCCTCGGAGAGAATAGCCTGGTCCACGTGCCAGCCCGTGCGGAGGTGTGGAAGGAAGATGGAGCTCATGCGATGATACTGCACCAACGCGATGAGTACCAGATACGTCTCTAATCTGAGATGTACTCATATAAAGATACTCATGTAAAGATACTCGTATGAAGATACTCGTATAAGGATAGGTCATCGAGTGAAATGATATTCGACATAACTGGATTCTAAGCGATGGTCTTGCGCGTATCAATCTCTTGCCAGGTCAATGGTGCATGATATCTGGCAAGCCCAAATTGTGCCGAAGAGATCAAGAAATCAATGATTGCCAATCGCGCAACTACAGACGAGATGGGACCAGATGCTGGGGGTGGTTCTGCTTTGTGGATTGGCACGTTCGATTTTAGTGAGGTAGGTTGGAGGTGCGATTTTGCACCCATGGAACCTCTTCCCCGATCCACCAGCAGACTCCGAATCAGAGACCACATCAACTCGATGTTGGGATACGAGCACGACAAGCCGCGCCCAAGCTTTGTCGGCCCCGCTACGCGCACCACAATCACCACCCACGAGGAGAGCTTCTTCTACCGGTACTTGGTCTACGAGAGCAGCATCACCTCCGACGCACTCTACTTCAAATGGAACCAGTGGGTCAAGGACGACGCCTTTGTGCTCGAGGACATTGTCGAGACCAGGTCGCAGCTCAAGCGGACCTTGAAGGGCCTCAAGAAACGTGAGGTGGACGCCTCGATCGTGCGCCATGGCACCCACCCAAACGAGCCGTGCACCAAGCTTGCGTTCAGAGTGGACCATTTCTGCGAGAGCGACTTCTTCAGCGAGTTGGTGCGTATTGTGTTGGGCGGCCGTCTCAGCCAGCCCATGGACACCCAGCGTAAGTCTACCGGTCCAGCCAATGGACACTCAGAAAGTAATACGACACCAGTACTAACTGCAGTTGTCATTGTCGGAGTCTCTCTAAACACACGGCCCGCGGACTACGCCATAGTCAAGGTGTGGTTGGAGCCGTCGCCCGACCCAGAGCGCGTGAAGCTGCTTGTGGAGGCCATTGCGGGCTGTCTTCCGTCTGCGTTTGAGTCTGCGGTGCGAACGGCCGCGCTCATCGACCCCACAGACGGGCTGACCGTAGTGTTTGCCCAGGCTGACCCCCCCACGAGCTAACCCAACACGAGCAACCTACCCTGTACGAGCTAACCTACCTGTACGAGCTAACCTACGTACTCAACCCGTACGTTAACGGAATTCTTAGGTCTACTGTAGGTGTAGATGTAGCGCGAAATTTCAACTACATGTCTGAGCTCGACCTAGGCATCACCGCCGACATGCACGTCCACCTCCGGGACGGCAAGATGATGGAGCTCATCACGCCCACCGTGCGCGAGGGAGGCGTATCTGTGGCGTACGTCATGCCCAACTTGGTGCCGCCCATCACCACCATCGACCGCGTGGTGGAGTACAAGCAGAAGCTCCAGGCGCTCGCGCCCAAAACCACCTTCCTCATGAGTCTCTACCTCTGCAAGGAGTTGACGCCCGAGTTGATCCACGCCGCGGCCAAGCAGGGCGCCATCCACGGCGTCAAGTGCTACCCGGCCGGGGTGACCACCAACTCGGATGCCGGCGTGGACCCCAACGACTTCTCGTCGTTCTACCCCGTGTTCCAGGCGTTGGAGGACAACGACTTGGTGCTCAACCTCCACGGCGAGCGGCCGCCCGCCAAGGACGAGGACATCCACGTGCTCAACGCCGAGCCCAAGTTTCTTCCCGCGTTGGCCAAGTTGGCGGCCGACTTCCCCAACTTGAAGATCATCTTGGAGCACTGCACCACCAAGGCGGCCATCGACACCGTGCGCGGGCTCCACGCGGCCAACCCGCGGTCCCGCGTGGCTGCAACCATCACCGCACACCACCTCTCGCTCACCATCGACTCGTGGGCCGGCAACCCGGTCAACTTCTGCAAGCCCGTGGCCAAGCTTCCGGAGGACATGCGCGCGTTGGTGGGCGCGGCCACGGGCGGCGAGCCGTACTTCTTCTTCGGGTCGGACTCGGCGCCGCACCCCATCGAGGGCAAGGCCCGCCACGTCGGCGTGTGTGCCGGCGTGTACAGCCAGTCGCATGCGCTCGCGTACTTGGCGGAGGTGTTTGAGGCGGCGGGGAAGTTGGACAACCTCAAGAAGTTTGCCAACGACCACGGGCGCCGCTTCTACGGGATTACTGATGCGGACGTCGTGTGCACGGACCGGGCCGTGTTGGTGGAGCGCGAGAACGTTGTGCCGGAGGTAATTGGCAAGGACGCATTGACGGTTGTGCCGTTCAAGGCGGGCGACAAGTTGAAGTACATGGTGGAGTGGAGACAGTAACCTACAATTCCATACCTACCATAGAACAACGATACATCACCACACGCACCTAGTACGCGACACCAATCACAACTGCTATAGAAGACCCGAATGTATGTATTCCAGAACGACCAGACATCTACTAATACATCTGCCAATCGTGACCACCAGAATGTACGCCTAGCAATACACCACTAAAAATGTACACCAGAACCACTACCAGTAGTGGACCACCCAGTGTACGCCCCCAGAACGTACACCAGAATCACAGCTGTCAGTACTATAAACTAGAATCACAGCTACCCGCACTATGGCCCAGATTGACAGCTACCAGTACTACAAGCCTCAATTAAAGCCACCGATACGAGATTTGCAGAAAGTAAGCCCAATTAACGGCCGGAAAATACACCACGAGACCAGAAATTACAGCACCAGCAACGCGCACAGGAAGATCGACGTCGTGATAGACAGGAAGACCTACTGATTAGACAGGACGGCCTCGCGCGATTCAGACAGGAAAGTGCTAGGTGACAGGAAGACCACTGATTAGACAGGAAGAACACCGACGCAGACCCGATTCAGACATGACCCACGATAGACAGGAAGTACAACGTGATCTGAGAAGACAACGTGATCTGAAGACAATGTGATCTGAAAACGACTACGTGACCAGTTAGGACGACTACGCGATAACATAGGAAAGCCTACATTAGACCGGAACGCAGTGAAGGCAGTGGGCCAGGAGGCCCGGGACCTGAGTAGGACGGATATATCGATAAGCGAGAGTGCACCGTTGCAAAGCCGCAGGTGACAGCAGGGTAATTGGTGCGTCTAATTTGGCTTCGTCGCCGCCCGTAATGAGGCAACGTGGTCGAGCCGCACCGTTGTGCAAACCAGGCACACGGTTGCAATCCTTGCCGCCCAAAGTCTAATTCTGGGCTTTGACGACGCGGACAATGTGCCTAGTGGCACCGAGGCTCGACGCTACGCAAGCCAACGCACGTCTCCGCGCTATTCCGCGGGCTGCGAGATAAGGGGAGGGAGTGTAGATTGGGCCGGCGGCAGAATCTAGCCACGCGCGGGGCCCCGATTACAATCCGCTTTCCCGATTCAGTAGAAAGGCGCGACGATAATGCCGGGGCCAAGACTCGATTGTGTGGCCTAACAATCGGCTGTTACGACCATAGTCCAAAGACTTCCGCACGTGGGGATCGGCAGCGTTCGCAACCATACATCACAAGGCCGCCGCGTGACACTATAGACGCCAGGACCCCGCGACCCTCGCAAACACAGAACAGGGCAAAAAACGCAAACTGCCGCGTTTTGGGCCGAGTGTTCGGCAACGTCCGTGACGTGGTCTTGGCCCCGTCAAAGCTTATCTGTGGGTGCAAATACCGGGGGCTTCTGCAGGACGTGCTTCGAGGTTTTGCAGGACGTGCTTGCGGATATGGGAGTTTTCGCCTCTTGTGCATACAGCCATCCGGCGCGCATCCTGTTGCGGCCAGGTTATGAACCTGTCATATCTTTTCCTGATATATAATGTTGATGGCTGCCTCCTCTAGCGCTCGCACTTATCGAGACTAAGCTCCTCTGCCACACCTGTACACACCACACTAATGGCCTCCAGAGACTTACCCCACTCGTTCCACGATGCACTTCTCGGCTGGGTCGAACGCATTCCCGGCGAATTGGCCCTCAAGTCCCCTCCCGTGGACGAAGACGACGACTCCCCCAGGGAGGTCAAGATGAAGAACTTGTGGCCCGCGTTCATTTCCGGCGCCGGCTTGTTCTCGGACGGCTACGTCAACAACTCCATCGGCACGGTCACCACGTGCTTGTCGCTTATCTACGGCGACAAGTACACCAACTCCAACGCCATCTCCAACATTGCGTCCATTGCGTTTGCCGGAACCATTTTGGGCCAGTTGTCCTTTGGCTACATCTCGGACCACTTGGCCAGAAAGGGCGGCATGTTGATCGCCAACGTCATGCTTGTGCTCTTCACGCTCTTGTGTGCGGTTGCGACGTGGGGCAAGACCCCCGAGGGCTTGTTCGCGGCCATCACCACGTTCAGATTCTTTTTGGGCATTGCCATCGGCGCGGAGTACCCTACGTCGTCGGTGATTGCGTCCGAGTTCGCCAACCAGTTGCCCTCGGGCCACAGAAACAGGTATTTCTGCTGGTTCACCAACTCGTGCATCGACCTTGGTTTCGTGATTTCGTCGTTCGTGCCGTTGGTGTTGTTGTGGATTTTCAAGGAGAAGCACTTGACGCCCATCTGGAGACTCACGTTGGCGCTCGGCGTGTTTCCTCCGCTCGCGTTGTTCTTCATGAGAAGAAAGATGAAGAACTCGGACGCCTACGACAAGCTCAACATGAAGACGGTGAAGAAGTTCCCCCTCTGGCTCGTGATCAAGTTCTACTGGTTTAGATTGACCATCGTGTCCATCGTGTGGTTTGTCTACGACTTCTCGGTTTACTCGTTCGGCCTCTACTCGTCGTACATCTTCACCGTGATCATCCCCAACTCGGACATTTACAAGACCTGGGGCTGGAACGTGGTGTTCAACTTGTTCTACCTCCCTGGCACCTTCCTCGGTGGCTTTTCCACTGACTACCTCGGCCCCAGACTTACGCTCTTCATCGGTCTCTTTTTGCAGGCAATCATCGGCTTCGGCATGACCGCCGGCTACAGCTCCTTGAAGCACCACATGGGCGGCTTCGTGGTGGTGTTTGGTATTTTCATGACCCTCGGAGAGTTTGGCCCTGGCAACAACGTCGGCTGCTTGGCCTCCAAGACATCCGCCACCCCCATCAGAGGCCAATACTACGGTATTGCTGCTGCTGTTGGCAAGGCTGGTGCGTTTGTCGGTACCTACGTCTTCCCAGTCATCATGAGAAACAACGGTGGTTCCGACTCCGACAAGGGTATCACCACTGCGTTCTACGTGTCTTCTGCGATGTGCCTCTTCTCTGCGATTTTGGTGTTGTTCTTCTGTCCTTCTGTGGGTCAGGATGCCATTGAGAAGGAGGACAATGCTTTCGTTGAGTACTTGAGGGACAATGGCTACGACGTGTCTCAGATGGGCAACGGCACTGTGCTGGTTGACTTTGAGGCGGCTACTTCCTCGGACGATGAGAGGAAGAAGGGCACAACCAAGACCGAGGTCGTGCAAATTTAATTCTCGTGTGACATACTAATGCATTGCTTGCACTATCAATTGTACACTATTACTTGTACACTATTACTTGTAGTATTGCATCTATGGGTCATGCCACTCAATAGTAGCGACTTGCATCAATGGCGGCTCATTCGCTTCTTGTCGCTTTTACCACAACTGGCACCATGCCTCCGGTGGAGATCGTGAATCTTCTGTGGCCGAATACCAGAATGAACAGTCGAATCGTTCCGGCGTGCGTGGTGGTGGAGATGAAGGAATTCTGAATCGCCGCCTCCTTGTCCACAGCCTTTGTCTCGTCGCTCCACTCGCTCTCGAACAATGATTGACACCATCTATTGACTCTCACAGTCTGTTCCACGTCGGTCTCACGCCTATCGGTATGAAGTAGATCTTCTTCGCTGAATCCCTCCTCAACCTCGAAGTCGTACTTGCCAAACCTCTCCAAAATGACGGTTTTCGTCGATCTCTTGTCGCACAAGTTCTGGCCAATGGTCTCTCTCAAGTTCTCCACCACCAAAGGCTTGATCGTACTGGGTCGAAGGCCCTCCCAAGTGTAGGCACTGGTCCAGGAAGATCTTTGCAAAGGGGAGACAAAGAACTTGGCTGGAATGCTTGCACCATGTTCCTTGATTTCCTTTGCCCACACCTGGTTGTTCTCTCTGGCCTGAGCAATACCCAACTCGGTAAGCATGGCGTCCGGCCCGAAAGTCACTTCGCCGTCTGTGCCGAGCGACCGCCACTTTGTGTTCCAGGCTTCAATCCCGTACTTGTCCACCACAAAGTTATGATAGCCCTGTCCGTGACGGGCACAGATGACTAACTTGTAGCTCTCGTTTGGCTTGGCATTTTGGTTGAGCTCGGCCAAACCTTTTTGAATATCGGCCCAGCTCATTTTGCGGCCCAAATTCAGCTCGGTATACCTGAATTTCAAGTCATCAGTGTCGGGGTCGGTCTGAACGAAGAAACCTGGAACGGTTTCGAAGGTCCACTTGAAGGTTTCTGGCTCTGCTTTGCGGGCACTCTCAAGAGCTTCCGCATACAAGCGTTCTATAGTGGAGTTTCCATGAGCGTCTTGGAAATCGCATTCGGTAGGGATCAAAAGAGACATTGTGTTCGAGGATCTAAACTCAAAGAAGCCTCGTTAATAAACGTGTTAGATCGCGGTTGGATTTTCGGCGGTTGTGAGCACGACCAATGCTACGATTCTCGCTCGGAGTTGCCGAAAAATAGTCTAAACGAATCAGGAATAATGCGCCGAAACCATTAAGTCAATGGCAACAGCGGAGTATTCCGGATATTGCTACGAGTCGTTAGATGTCCTCTCGATCGAAAGTGGGGGCACGCGGGGGAGCCTGGCAGATATCGCGCAGGGCTTCGAACCAATTCCGCTAACGCATGTACTTCGGAACAGCAGCATACCGAGGCTCTGCTTTAGGTAACTCTAACCACCGAAAAATATCCCACCAGATCCGACTGTTATCTCTACCAATTGGTCTGGATTTTGAAACGGCTACGTAATGGTCGCATATAGCATTCGGATCCTGCAATTGAACTTTAATTACCGAGGACAATGGCACCAAACCGCGAACACATCTCGCATAACGAGCGAAACCTGAACTAAGCATGTTCTCGATTGAACAAGTAGGAACTTCTCGTCCGCATTCTCCCTACGCTACATCGGATATCTTCTAGTTAGGTTATTACCGTAAAAAGTACACACGTCAACTCGTCACTCACCTCTGTCAGCATCATGTTTTTCTCGAGGACCCGGATTTGAAATCAGGCTTGAAGTCATGTTTCCGGACATTTCCTGCCCCCCGCTTCCGAAATTGGAATCTAGCCACCAACGGGATGTGGTCCGATGGGAAGTGTGGACTGGGGATTCCAATGAGATGCGAAAAGTATTCATCATCTGTCTTGCCGAGCAAGCCCTTGACTTGCAAGCTATTGGTGGAGTACCAAAGGTAGTCGATTTCTTCTGTGAAGGTGGGGGTGAAGTTGGAGAAGGGGAAATCGGAGGCAATGTGGTCGTAAGCAGATTTCAATTTGAACGAGTGATGGAAGCCCTCGTCAGTAAAACGTCCATAGTCCCTACCATCCATGTCTGCATGCTTGGAAACAGAACCTGTAGAGAATAACTGGTACACCGCACTGTTCTTTGTGGAGTTGAAATCACCGCAAATGATCATCGAGGTGTTCTTCACGTCTTCCATGCTATTGGAGTGCTGGAACTTCTTGATGACTCCCTGCATTTCCTCCAAGAGAATGCCCACTTGCAATGCTTTCACATCATTGAAAGCAGGATCCCAGTGCAAGTGTGTGGTGACAACAACGATCTTCTCCTCAGTCTCGATATGCTGTAGATAGGTGATCAACGCGATATGGTCCTTGTTCATGAACCGGTTGAAGAGGTCCTTGGTCTTCTTGTACCTGTCCGAACCCATGCATACCGTGTTGTATTCCAAGTGCTGCTTCTGGATCAAGTTGAACTTGGATGCGCGATAGAATGTAGCACAGCCATCGACCTTCTTCGATTCCAGCTCGCTCATCGTCTTGGATCTCGTCTTGCTGAAAAACAACCCCTTGTATCCCAACTGGGTCATGATTGGCATCCAGAACTCGTAAAACGTTCTCGTCTCGACTTCTTGTAAGCAAATGATGTCGGTGTCATACCTAATGATCTCTTCCTTCAAAGAGTTTCTTCTGTATTCCCACTCAAGAGCCCACGAAGGAGTGTACTTGAAGAGCTTCGTTGTAGCGTAGTGTTGACACAAGGTGTTGTAGGACATCAATGTGAACGAATCGCTAAAGTTGCTTTGTATATGGTCCTCTGCGTAAGCGTTTTGATTCTGCACGGGATCAATGATCTCACCGTCGTCCTTCAACAAGAGCCAGGTTCTGGGCCTTGGTTCAGGATAGGTTGGCTTCATGTCTCTCAAATAGCGGATGAAGGCCTTGGTGCCGCTCTCGGCGATCATGTTGGCGATTTTCAAATCGATTGGGTTGCCCTCAATGCCCAAAAACAACAACTCAACCAAGTTGCGGAACTCGTTGGGCAAAGTTTTGACGTTGTTATCGAACAAGTAGAGGTAGCGCAAATTGTAGCACAAGCCCAATTCGGCCGGGACTTCGTTGATGCGGTTGTGCGACAAGTCGAGCACACGCAACCCACGCAACTTCAGAACCACAGAGGGAATCGCCGTTAGTTTGTTGTTGCTCAAGTACAACGACTCCAAAAACTCGTACTGGAACAATTTGGGGGAGACGTTGAGGAGGCCCTGGCCAGAGAGATCCAAGTGGCACCAAAGCTGGTTCTCCTTGGTTCTGGCCAACATGCGGCGCTCCTCGTCCTCCTCCAAGTCGACCTTCTTGTTTCTCATCAATGCCGATGTCGTGGAGGGCGTCAGGGCTGCATTCTGCTGGTTCTCCTGCTCCTCCAACGCGGCAACTATGGTCTTCGTGGCATCGATCAACGTGACGGACTTTACCTCCGCGTAAGGGTTCTTGGTCTTTCTGGAGTTCTGAGCATACTGCCTGGCGTAGAAGTGAGGCACGTCCTCAGAACGCGACAACTGGCACAACAGCACCTGGTGCTGCCAGTAGATGGTATTAGGGTCTTCGACGTTGATGGCGTTGACCTTGCTTGCAGGCAGAAAGCCGAGCTGAAGCGCCAGCGAGTGCTGCTGAGGTGGCTGCTGCAGCAGCTGCAAAACGCCCTGCTGGCCCATAAACTTCTGCTGCGACACATGCGGTGCCTGGTGTAGCTGGTTCTGGTTCTGGTACTGGCCCAAGGGCTGGCCGAACTGCTGCAGGGGCTGCTGTTGCAGTGTTTGCTGACTCTGAGATTGCTGGTTCTGAAACTGCTGTGGAGGAAAGAAGTTGGGGCCCCCGCGCTGGTAGGACGAGAACTCCGAGTAACTTCCGTCGTGCTGCAAGCCGTATTGGGCAGAAGAGCCCGCAGGTTGCTGGGCCTGAGCAGGACCCAGCGCCTGGGGCTGGCCCTGCTGCAACTGTTGGAGCAAAATCTGCTGTGAAGGCAAACCGAGCTGCAGAGACTGTTGGAATTTGTGGTTTATGTTCATAACGGGACTAAGCACGCCGTGTGCTTAGGGCGTGGTTCGATTGGGGTCGCAGTGTCTTTGTTCTTGGAGATCGTATTCTACCTAAATCAAAGTGCACGGGTGGGAGATTGACTTTGTTGATGAAATCAACATGAACGTGATGGAGATTTAAGTCTGCACGCGGTGCCAACGGGTTTGAGCTAGTGCTGATGTTGTTGATGATTGTGAAGCGTTTTTGGATTTCAAAGCGTCGTACTGGCCTGCGCACGACCTGCGTCGAGGAAGGACTGCGGTGAGGCTCCTGAGCGACCTATTATGTACGTGATTTGGTGGCGAATGCCCGCAATGGGATTTCTTTGAATATATTCGAGTAGTTTGAATTCTTTCTCATGATTCGAGATTTCTCTTCGAATGTATGGAGCTACGAGAAGCAATGTATGGTTTGTACCATTTCGCGACAACTGTGGGCCAAAGATTGTCCAGTCACAATGCAATTGAACTATCGTGCAGTTTACTTCCACTCAGCTCTAGTCTCGGCGTTTCAACGGTAGGTACGACGAATTCATACGGTAAGCAGTCGGAATGATCTCTACCAAGCGACTCAGATGGATAATTCCATCTACGTAGTACAGGAAGCTGATAGCCTCTTTGTACTTGAGCCGCTCATAGGTAGGCGATCTCTGACACTAGAGCAATGTGATCGGAGGGAAATTGCTTGTCAGGGAAGCCTCGCGCCGTTTCGCAGTACTCTTCTTCTACCTTGCCCAACACCTTGCATGTCTGAAAGTCCTTGTTGGAGAACCAGATATGGTCCAAGACGGCCGTGAGGTCTTTAGTAAAGCTCGTAAAATCAAGAGACTCGGGGTTATTGTGGTCTAAAAGTGGACCGTAAGCAGGACTCAAGCTGAATGGGTTCTTGACCACAGCCAGAACGGGCTCACCATCGAACAAGTGGCCGTAGTCAAGATTCTTAAACTCCACACTCTTCTCCACGTCCAATTCCGGCCTGCCGAGGAGCTTGTACGCTAGCAGATCCGGTGTGGAGTTGTAGTCGCCGCACATGATCACCTTGGCTTCTTCAATCGTAGATCCGTCATCGGTGATCATCCGGGACAACTCGTTGAGAAGTAGCTTCGTCTGGATGAACTTGACGTCATTGAACTTGGGCAGCCAATATAGATGGGTGTTGGTGACAAAAATATTCTCATTGGTTTGCTTATCACGAAGCTTGAGGAGCAACGCCACGGTGTTTCTGGGCACAACACGCTCTGCTATGGCCGGAGTCACATCAAAAAGACTAGAGTTCTCGGAGATGTAGTGGCCGAAATTGAAACTGCGGTGTTCGAGCACATCGAACCGGTCCGAATTGATGAAGATGCCTACTCCATCCATGTACTCCTGCGGCTTGTTACCCCAGTATTTCGGACTCGGCTTGCGGGCATAAAACAGCTTGTAATTTTCGAGCGGGAAGCTTTTCTGCCAGAAGTTCTGGTACACCAGGCACTCAAGCTCTTGGAAACACATGATATCGCAAGCAAACTGTGCTATGGTCTCATTGATCAACGGGAACCGGTAGTGGGGCCAGTCCAAGTATTGCTGGTCCAAATACCCGAACACTTTCTTCCACACATAGTGCTGTGAGAGCAAATTGAACGACATGATGGACAACTTGGGCTTGGTCAGCGTGTTAAAGTCGATCCATTTGCGGTACTTGGTGGCATCGAAATTCTGGGGTAGCTGCGCCAGAGTGTGGGGGTATATGGAGGGATTTGGAATAGGAGTGCTTAGCGAACGGACAGCATGTATTCGACGAAGCATAATAGAATTATCCTCCGGATCAGGAGAGATATAGGTATAGGATGGAGCACTTAAGGCCGAGTGCGTACATCCGGGGAAGATGCACTCTATACAAAAGCCGAGTTTGGTCGCTTTTCCACGAAAATACCGATATTTCTAATTGTGAATACCAGTATTTTCTTTGTTAATTATCTATTATCTTATAAATGGCCACAATCTAATCCGAATCGGAGAACCAGAAGCTTTCTCTTTTAGTGTTGTATTACATGTCGTTCATAGTTCTTAGGGCAACGAGTGCCGACAAGTCGCCTCGTTGCTTGCCCAACTTGGCAATTCTCTGCTCAGTAAGTGGGGTATTGGCCAACTTGCGGTTGACTCCCCGACAGAGACCCTTCGTGGCCAAGAAGCATATGTCACAGTTGTTAGCCTTGGGTACGCACACTGTCTGGCCAAAACCCACCAAAAGAGGGTTGATGTCGGCCCAGTAGCGTTTCGGAAGCCAGTCCTCGAGGCCGGCTCGAGTAGTCTCCGGCTTATCGGACTTTGGAACCCAGTTCCACATTTGTGCCAATCTATGGAGATGCACGTCGACCCCAATGCCCGAATTGATCTTCCACCCGTTTTGGAGCAAGAGATGGCCCATTTTCGGACCCACGCCCGGTAGCGAGACGATATCTTCGATCGTTTTGGGGATGTCGCCGTCGAACTTGTCCCGGAGGAGCTCACAAGCCTTCTTGATATACCCAGCTTTGCGCCTGTGGAAGCCAACCTTACATATGCACTGGTCAATCTCGGCCTCTGTCGCTTCGAGGATAGCCTCAAGACACAACCCGGGAAAGCCTTTGGAGACGAAATGTGATTTAAGGGCGACCAGTGCGGCATAGTTCACCTCGTCTTTAGTCTGCGATGAGAGCATAAGCGAGACGAGCAACTGGAAGCGGTATGCCTTCCGATCGGTCTTTGAGATCTGCGGCGTGATTGAGTCTGGCATCCGCTCACAACCCATGGTGTCCACGGGAGTTGTAATTAGGCCTCGCATTTTGACGACCTCGTTGTAGATGTCGTTCCACCGTTTTGGCTGAGCGTCGGTGACATCTTTCGGTGAAACGAGTGGAAAGTCGTTGGGTCGAGGGTTCGACTCCTCCTTAACGGTCGAACTATCAGTTTCCACCTTGAGACTCGTCGCCTCTTCATACTCCACCTTGATTAAGGGCTCGTCTTCGAACTCCAGCTTGATTAACGGCTCGCGTTTAGGAGCGATCTCAACCTTCCCAGTCGCCTCAAAGGTCGAGTTCTCGACCTTGATGATCGCCTCCTTCTTAAGATCTCGTCGAACACTTCGGCGAAGAGGTGCAGATGGCACTGTCTCCAAGGTTCTCTTCGTAGGCATAGCCAATAGTGTGTAGAAGAAGTAAGCGCGTGAGATAGCTTTGAATCGAGCGTACGGTCCACTGCTTCTATATGAATTTGTTGCTTCTATATGAATTTCGTAAATTCGTGTTGTTCCTCAGCTATCGAACAGACGAAGGGACATTTAAGTAATCTATATAGGCCCTAGCACATTCGTCACTAGAAGCACAATAATCACATACAAGATGACGACTTATCATGGAATTTTTCATGCCAAAGTCTTTT
Organism: Helenozyma rhizophorensis; assembly: GCA_030573355.1. Taxonomy (NCBI): domain Eukaryota; kingdom Fungi; phylum Ascomycota; class Pichiomycetes; order Serinales; family Metschnikowiaceae; genus Helenozyma; species Helenozyma rhizophorensis. The sequence goes on from JAJMDD010000012.1 coordinate 105,705, forward strand.
GGCCAAATAGAATTACTCTACAAACGAGCTTTCACTACTTGGCCTGTCCCTCGTAAGAATGACGTTCGGTATTGTCTCGTGAGTCATCGGTCGAATCGCGAGTCATCATACAGATCGATCTCAACTTCTCCACATTTTCAAGTGCACGCCATATTTGCACAACCAACGATGGAAACACAACGAACAGAAGGCACACAGATGTCTCTCTTTTCGGCTCCTTCGCTTGGGCCTGAAATAAAAGAGAAGAAAACAATTTTAAAACTGGGCGAAAGCGCTCGCAAAACCATCAAGGCTCCAGGTCTGTCCATGGCAAGAACAGCGCAGGCGTGTGACAGATGCAGAGCGAAAAAATCGAAATGTGACGGCAAGGTGCCTGCTTGCTCTTCATGTGCGGCCATTGGCATCAAGTGCATAGTGTCTGATAAACTTTCTCGAAGAGCATTTCCCAAAGGGTATACCGAGACGTTGGAAGAGCGTGTGAGGCAACTTGAAGCGGAAAACACAAAACTACAAGGGCTTTTGGATTTGAGGGATGAGCAGTTGGCACTAAATAGTTCTTTCTCCCTTCTGGAGTCCAAAGCACAAGATCCGTCTGAAGACGGCTCTGCTCGACCAAAATCAGTCTCCCCTGACCTTCTGAATCCTCATTCGCTACTTCAAAGTCACAATCATGATGAGAGTTGCTCGTGCTGCTCTAACCCCCATGCTGTGCACGAGAAATTGGTGTCGCTCGCTGGGTCAGTGTACAACGGAGGGGAAGAGGTTCCTGGTTCGGTTTTCAGTGATGACGAGACGGCTTCGCTTCTCAGCGCAGATGACTTTGTCGATTTTGGGGGCAGGTACTCCAATTATCTGAACCGGGAAGTGAGTCCTGCTCCCGGGGCATTCGCAGCGGCCACTGCCATCGAGCAAATGCAGAAACAGCGAAACTTCCAAGGCGTACAGCTAAATGAAGAGAACAAACAGCAACTACTCACCGGGTTGGTTGCAGCATCGATTCCTCGGAGCACTGAGGAGACTCTATTTATTCCAACTTTGTTGGCTCGCATTTGCCAGGTTTATGGCTACAACTCACAGCCGGCGATTGTTACTGCCAATGCTCTCGCATCGCTCAAAGAAAACTCCCATCTGGCAATGCGGCCCCTCCCACAGTACTACAAGCATCAGGATTTATTGAGTCTCATCATGGACAATACGGGCAGTAAGCTTAAATTGGAAGAGGCCGTCACATTCATCAGATACATCCAGTTGCCGAACAAAATGGAGCTTGACTACTATCTCACGTTGTACTTCCAGCAATGGGGCAATGTTTGTCCCGTCCTCAACAAGAATTCCTTCCTTAAGAGCTACGTGAAATTGGCCGCCATAACAGACGACAACCAATACCTGAACCTGAACGGTGCTGAGGCCAACTACGAACTGTTGGAAAAAGTTGGAGCTTTGTTGGTGATTGTAGTTTCCTTAGCAATGACGGCCGACAAAGCGTCCGGCGGCAAGAATGGCGCAGATCTGACAGATCGCATGGGCAACATCGGACGTTACGACCGCTTGATCCACGAATTTATCAAGCCAAACTGCATTCTCACGCAGTTTTGCTCGATTCAATCGTTGCAAATCTTGACATTGGCGTTGCAGTACTGCTTAGCAATAGGAGATGTCACGACGTGCTACGAGTTGAGAGGAAGAGTTATTACCATGGCTCAGCAATTGAGACTACACAGATGCCCGGCAGCAGTCTTGGGGATCAGCAAGGATTACGACAATGTGAACTTACAGAATTTCATGCAAGGTGAACGTCGTATTTTGTTCTGGTGCATCTACTGTCTCGATGCGTATTCGTCGTTGAACCTCGGCATACCTCGTCTTCTTAAAGACCACGAAATTGAGTGCGCCATGCCCTTTAGTGGCAAAAGCGACGACGATGATGACGAGAAGGATAATGAGAACATTTTGATCATCAACAACACGAAGTTAACCATTTTCGGTAAGGTGTCGAAGATCGCTTTGAGTATGATGCAATATTGCAAGGTGTTGGGAAACATCATGGACTCTGTGTTCTCCCGTTCAGGGAATTATGATGTGATGGAGCAAGCCCTACAAAAGGATAGAACTTTGGATTGCTGGAGGCGAGACCTTCCTCTCGATTTGAAATTCGACATTGACGTCAATGGATTTTCGCTAAAAGACGGAACAAATAACAAGTTGAATGGCGGAACTGATGAAACGACCTGGAATGCTTACACGAAACAACAGCTACTAGCAATTTTCTTATACTATCACGCCAAGGTGTTGATATACCTACCCATAATCTCGAAATTCGGATATCACCACAATGTCGGAGTCTCGATGAAGGAACGGCTTACCACTGGAAAGGGAGATGTCTCAACTGTCGTTTCAAGCATGACAATGATTCAGCAATCTTCAATACAGATTCTTGAATTGTTAAAAAGCGTCTCGGCAGGTGCTCACCTATTGCCTGTCCCGATCAACATTCCCAGAGAGCAGGCTAGATTTGCTCTCTTAGTGGCGAAGGGCTCTTTAGATTACATCAAGGGCGGACCGCTTCATCAGAACCTGAAGCAATTGCTTTTGGATACGTTGGCTCTATTTAAATCTGAGGCTGGAAGAGAGCTGCCTTGTTGTCTCACGCCAAACGCTGTTCTACTACTCGAGTATGCCGTGTTGAATATCCTTGGGTTGAACACAACCAGACCAAACGAGGCAAACAACTTGAGAAAACGTATTATCAACAACCAATCATACACAAGGATGGCGGTGCCAAGAGGAGCGCCGTATGCCAATGGAAATCAGACCCTCAAACAGACAAATGACGTGCCTAATCCCAACCTAGATCAATGGTCACCCACAACAGCGAACCCAGCTCAAAGAGACTTGAACGCCGCTCTTTTGCTATCTACGGACGAGATGGTAACCGCCGAAGGGTCCCTTCAAGATTTGCCTGCTTCCGGATCCAGCGACAAGAGTACGCCTGATACTGCTAGTGGTAGCGAGCTAGTCAAAGAAGAGCAATTCGATGAGTTGGAGGACGTTTTGAACTTCCAGCCTTTCAAGGTGAATTATAATAACGAGATGATGATAGAAGAGTTCGTCGCGGACGGGTCGCTTGGCTTGGTCCCGTTTCTCAATGATAACGCAAGATTCCCAGACGAAGAAGACGAAAAGTACGATCGGACCGATGATGAGAGCGGATTTCAATTTGGATGGTGACGCTAGAACCTCTATACATATTCGGCGACAAAAACCAGGGAGTTTTTTACAGAACGACTCAGCAAGGTTCGGATTATGCCATCTACACCAATTCAATACTAGAAATGCATCAGCTAAGTAGATCTCTTACGGGTGGAGCACAGATAAGGTGTACCCCACTTCGTTTTCGGAGCCGATACCGGACCGCGAAGTGACAGCTCCTACCCCACCATTTCGGAGCAACACCGAACTCCGAGCTATACCGGGAATATATAATCTTCTCCTTGGAAGAGAGAAAAACCAGACATGTCCACATTTGCAAAGTCGGGCTTTCGCAGCTTGAACTACAATTCATTTCGTCCCCACTACCCACCTTCTTTCTACAAGATTTTGGTCGACTATGTTGGAAGTCTGCAAGTAGCGGACACCATCGACTTGGGGTGTGGAACGGGCGTGGCAACCTTTCCGTTGCTTAATATTTCGAAAAACGTTGTTGGCTTGGACTTATCTCCGCTGATGATCGAAACGGCCAACAAGCTAAAAGCGGAACGGTTGAAGGAGATGGGCATCGCTGATGAGTCGAGAATCTCATTCTCCGTGAGTGCGGTTGAGGATTTTGAAGCTCCAGCAGAGTCGTTTGACTTGATTACTGCGGCCGAATGTATCCATTGGTTCAAAGACTACGATAAGTTTTTCGCTGCTGCTGCGAGGCAATTGAAGCCAGGCGGAACTTTGGCCTATTGGTACTACGTGGACCCCGTGATCGTTGGGTTCTCCGGCCCCTACAAGAAAGATTTGGACCCAGTTGCGGTGAAGGATAAAGCGATGCAGCTCTACCGCAAGTTTGCCTACGAGGATCCAAAGTACTTGGGCCTGCACTGGGAACGGCCAGGCAGATCGTACTTGCAAAATTTCTTGGTGGAGGTCGACAAGCACATTCCTTACTCCTTGTACAAGGATGTCAAGGTGAACAAGTACGTTCCGATCACTTCGGGCGAGGTGAAGTACGGCCCCGAAGATCTCGAGTTGGCGAAGACAGGCATTTCGTTGAAAGACTACACAAACTACTTCTCCACCTTCAGTTCGTACCACAACTACAACGAGGCTACTGGCAAGGGCGAGGAGGTAATTGAATTATTCACCAAGGCTTGTGAGGAGGAGTTGGGATGGGACCGAAACTCCACCACGTTAGACCTCGAATGGTATGCAGGATATACGTTCATGAAGAAGAAATAAACGCACAATCATGATGATGAATTGCCGATGACGAATTGCCGATGATGACAGCTCATAAATTCTTTGAGGATATGCCTATTGCAAAGCCACGGATGTGAGGCGCAATTGTAGCCTACATCCGTCATGTAAGTTGGGGAGCGCGATCTTTGGGTATGGGTGCAAACGGAGGAGTACCTGGGCAGCAAACAAGATCAGCGAAACTAAAAAAATCACATCAGTACCGGTGCATTCAGAGCTTCCAGATCTCACAATGTAGAGAAGATCAATGGTTACATGTAGCATTCCAAGAGTGTTGTGCTTGGATCTTGGTACTGCACAATGGGGGGCACAACAAACTGTCACAACGTGGACGTTGGGGCAGTCCTAATTAGGCAGGCATCATCAGTCTCCACAAGTCGACATTTCATTGCATTCTCAGTCTACCTCATTTCATTCATTTTCATTCCTTTCATTTCAATGTTACTACGTTTACCATCAATCCTAGCCAAATTAATTTTGGGGTCGTTCCTTATCTGGATTCTCCTCTCCACAGCAGTTCCTCAGGTGCTGATGAGGTTTACCGAACCCCAAATCCAGCATCTGAAGTTCACCACCCCCTCCTATCCATACAACTCAATCACGTCCCCAACACCATTGCCCATTCGGAACTCAACGGTGTACTATGTGATTGGACATCCAGATGACGAGGTGATGTTCTTCTCGCCATCTATAGTCGAAATGGCCAAAAACAAGCATGGAAACAAGGTTCGTATCGTGTGCTTTTCGCGTGGAGATGCTGTCGACGAGTCGTTTGGCGATATCAGAACGCAGGAGCTTGAAAACTCCGCCAGAATCATCGGAATCTCAAGTGATGACGTTATTGTTCTTGACACATACAAGGATGGTATGGACGTGGACTGGAGCTACCAAGACATCTCGGCCAGCTTACTCGAAATCATCGGGCATGATCACAGCGAGCCTCTCGTGCTTGTCACGTTTGACGAGAAAGGTGTATCCGGACACCCAAATCATATTGCATTATACCACGGTACGAGGCACTTCTTCGAAAGCAACCTCCGGAAGCAGCACAAGGATTACAAGCTTTTTGTGTTGAAAAGCTTGAACTTCTGGGAGAAGTACTCCTTCACGGTGTTGACCAACGTGGAGTTGCTCGTCGACCTTGTGCTGAAGTTCATTTTGAGCAACATCTTGAAGGTGAAGATCAACATCAGCTTCTTCCACAGCTACAGCAACTCGATCCCATCCATCAAGTTCTACTCGGACTTGAACATGTTGAGCGTTTCTTACGCGGCGATGGCCTACGGGCATTTCTCGCAGATGGTGTGGTTTCGGTACGGCTGGTTGGTATTCAGTCGGTACTTGACGTTCAACCACTTGATCCAGATTCATTGATACATATCGCATTATCGACCACTGTAGCCCACCCGCTGTAGCCATTCATCTAGCATCGAGCATCAATGTAGAGCAGATGACCACCTGCCAAGACAGATTCGAGCAGATACCTGTCAAGATAGGATACAAGATCCAAGATAGCTCTAGGTAGGTCAATAGATGCTAAAAGTTTCGGAACCCAAATTGTTTCTGGCACCAGTTCGCGCCGTGCTCGAAGAAGTCTTGCTTGGTGATGGTCACCTCCTTGATGATGTCATCGTGCACAAGGTTCACGCCGCCGTACCAGGCCGCGAGGTCTAGCTCGTGGGACTGGCTCTTCATCTGGACCTGCCAATTGTCGGGGAGCTCCTTCTTCAACTCAAAGATCAACCGATCCAGGAAGTTCTCGAGTTTGGCGGTGCCCCCGACTATGCTGATGTTGGCCGAGAGGAGCGGGCGAATCACCTCGGGGCACGCCATGATGGAGTCAACCACCAAATCCGTGATGTTCTTGAAGTTTGCGTTCTGCACGACGGAGTTCTTCGAGTACGCATTATGGTCAAACATGATTTCCGGGTGGAAGAACGATTCGGGCACGGTGAAGCGCTCGTCAAAAAGCTGGATGGTCTGTGCATCGTCCGGCACCTTGGTCTTGCCTGTCTTCACATAGCCCGTGACGGTGTTTTTGAAGTCCGGAAGCACAAACTCGCAGCGGGCATCAAGCTTCTTCTCGAGCTGCTCGTCGAAGTTGGTCGCCACGAACATGGTCTTTTCCTTGACGGTGTTGATGAGAATTGGCTCGTCCGAGATGTCGTAGTGGCGAAAGGAAATCATCTCCTTTAGTAGGCCATTGAGCTGGCGGCCGCCAATCGGAAGCTTGCGCACGCCCTTCCAGTACGCTCTCTGGTACAACACCGGAATCACATGTGTGGCGGAGTAGCCGCAGTCGATGATTAGCGCAAAGTCGGAGGGCGCCTTGCCTTTTTCGGCCCACGGTATGAGCAGCAGCGGCACACACCGGTAGTACTCGCCGAAGCCGTACTCTTCAAACACAATCAAGTCTGTGTTCATGGACAATTGCGGGAGCTGGAACGGCGTTTCTGTAAGCGTGAGATGGACGTCCAGCGGGTCGATCTCGGCGTCCGGCAGGAGGTTGTCGAAGGTGTAGTCCCAGATGTTCTTTTCGGTTTCCCACGATGTCAAGTGGCCCTGGTCGTGGGGGCGCTTGAAGTTGATTCCAGAATAGAGGTTGGTGTGGGAAAGATATTCATTGCCGATGTAGATCTGGCCGTCTCGTGCACGGGCCAAAGTGTTCTGCACCACTAGTGGGCTTTCCTGGCTGGCGAAGCCTGCCTTGATTGTGTATGAGCCGTTGTCGAGAACGATATGCTGCTTGGACATTTGTTGGACGGTGGACTAGAAGGCAATTAGACGAGGATATAAGGAGTGAAAGTGGAGGAACGGGTGATAAAGAAAGCCGCCGACGAAGCAAGCTGTAAGATGAGTTGCAACTTACGAATGCAGGACCGTTAGTTAAAGGTGAGACTGACGACGAAAGAAAGCAGGGAAAAAACCTCGTTTTAGAGAAAAAGAGAGTATGGAAGCTAGAGAGTGTGAACAAACGAGAACGGATGTAAACAGAGTGAGTAAGGGTGAGTAAGAGTGAACGAGTGAATAAGAGATGAGTGGTAACCAGGGCTGACATAGTTGGTGCATGTATAGGGTAGAGCAAGAGGTTTGAGTAAGCGAGATATGGAACGGAAAGGAATAGATAATACAGGCAATCATGAACGGCGAACGCCGCACCGTTATCAGTGGCTTCGGTTCCCCGGGATTTTAGTTGAGGTGCTTCTACACTACTAGGACCGGCGCGCCGGTGCGCGAGAAAAAAGACCAGACGAGAAGGACTATAAGACAATAGCCTTCCCGAGCAAATCGCCACATTATCAACCAATCCTAGCATCGCCTTAGACGAGAAGCGAGATCCAGCTTCCTCCACCATACTATCGCTACTTGCAATTCGTTTCCTCCCTGCATTCGAACTGCCGCTAACTATTCCAGTTACTTAACACCGAGTCACCACTACAGTTGATCCACTCGTCACAGCTTCCATACATATATCGGTACATTGTCTGGTTGACTGAATTCAATTATACTGCCCATTCGAAATCTCAGGGTCCCCACACTCTGATACAGTCTCACCAATCAAGGTTCAGGGTTCAGAACATCGAACATACTCAACTGGCCAACTCGTCTACCCCAGAGACCACTTGAAACCGAGTAAGAATCACCGATCCTCGCTGCTTCACTCGACTACTCTCGACTACGCACTCGGCTACTCAATCGATTCTATCGACTACTCACCACCACCTAATCGTACTCGATCCTTCATCGCTACATCTGAATTGACATGTCGCTCCTCTCGCGTGTGCTCCACCACGCGGACAAGACGCCGCGCCCCACCGTCTCGACTCGTCGCAGCCCGGTGTCGCTACATATCCAGCTCGAGTCTCCTCCTGTGGTCCTCTACGGCAACCCCAGCGAGTCCACGGGCTCCATCATCTCCGGCGTGCTCACGCTCCGAGTGCACGCACGCTCTCGCCTGGGCAGCCTGTCTGTTCGGCTGGACAGCCTGACTCGGGTCCGCCGACGTGCTGACAGCCGCGAAAACGGGCGTGAGAGCGGGCCCGAAAGCCCGGCGGAAGCGCTCACGCCCACGCCGTCGTCGTCTTCCGCTACCGATAGCGAGGTCGAGGTGGACTCCGTGGTGTTGCTGCTCGTGCAGACTGTGCATTACACCCGGCCCTTCTTGGCGCCTGGCAGCATGCTGCTGTGCAAGGATTGCGCCACGCGAACGAATACCCTCGCTCAGTGGGACGTGTTGCTGCAGCAGGCCGGCTTCGCAAGCGGGCTGCATGCGTACCCGTTCTCGCACCTCTTGCCCGGCCTGGTCACAGCGTCGTGCAAGTTGGGCGGCGCCTCCAGCGGGTCGTACGTCAAGTACGAGCTTGTGGCCGTGGCCCACGCAGGGTCCCACCGCGTGCAAGCGTTGCTCCCGCTCGACATTCTGCGGCTGATTGTGCGCGGCCCAGACCGCAACTCGCTCCGCATCTTCCCACCCACGGAAATGACCGCCAGCGCGGTGCTCCCGGGCGTGATGTACCCGAAGCTGACGTTCCCGATCGAGCTCCGCCTTGACCACGTGGTGTCGTCGAGCCAGGACCGCCGCTGGCGCATGCGGAAGCTCGTGTGGAAGATCGAGGAGCACACCCAGGTGCGCGGCTCCGCATGCCCGCACCACCAGGCCAAGCTTGCTCAGCTCGAGGACACTCAGCGCCGCACGCAGCAGGCAAAGGCGTTGCGCGGCACAGCCCAGGGGCCTTCGAGAAGCCTGGGCATGCACCACCTGACCGTCCAGACCCTGATGTACGTGGGGCCCGACCCCGGTGCGGTGGAGACCGGGCCATCGCACGCAGGCGACCAGGACGTGGTCGAGCCTGTGGACGACGGTCCCAGCAACCGCGTGGGCGACGAGGCCATCCACTTTGAGGAGGACTTTGGCGGCGCCGCTTCAAACGCTGCGGAGGCCACTGCTTCTACCACGTCAACGGCCCCATCGGTGGATTCACTCTACCTCGACGAGCTTCGTGTGATTGCTCACGGCGAAATCAAGCTGGGGTGGAAGTCCGACTTTCTGGGCAGCGGGCGCATCGAGCTCGTGGCGGAGATCAGCGCGCTCCAGTGCCTGAGTGGGCCACGGTCGCACCCGATGCGTGCGTCGTCTGCGGACACGCCGCCGGACGAGGCAAGCACGGGCCTCCGCAACGGCGCCAACATTTCATGTGACGTGCTGGACCCCACGCTCGGAGTTTTCGTCAGCCACGTGTTGGTGATCGAGGTGGTTGTGGCCGAGGAGGTGGCATCCAAGGTGCCGCCGCCAGAGTTGGGCCTTACACCGGTGGCGCTGGCGACACTGGTCTCAAGTACTCACCTGGTGGGGGTGCCCACGGGCGCTGCCCGTGTGCTTCGGATGCAGTTCAAGCTCGCAGTGCTGGAGCGGCTGGGGCTCGGCATCGCGTGGGACGACGAGGTGCCGCCTACTTACGAGGACGTGCGCGCATTGAGCCCGCCCAACTACGATGCGTCGCCGTTCCTGCCGTTCCCACGGAACGTGCTCTACGGTGTGGGCGCGACGCCGAACCTCGTGGCGGATTTAGACGATGGTATCCAAGAGCTCACGTTGTGATCCATCTGTATAGCTTGATAGAATGCGGAGAAGTTCCGACTAAACAGTACTTATGTCATTGTTCCGTCCCTCCGTCGATCGCTACTGTTGCAGAATCAGGACATGGTGTCTGGTATACACATTGAGTTCTCGTGAGGCTGGGAACTGCGTTTCATAACTAAATTGATCGGTGGGACAATCGTAAATTCTCGTATATTTCCGTCAATGCGTCCACGCTACGCAGGGCATACCGAACATGATAATTCGTATCACTTGGTTTTACGATGATCTTAATCACCAAACTATATAAGAACATGCTCATACTTCAGGTCATTTCTCACAGCGCTTGGTGAACTCGGTTCGTGCAAATTATCCAAAGTTGGTCTGCATCAGTCCAGTTCAAGTCTCTTAGCACGCACCTTTGAAGTGGGAAGCTTTTCGGCACTACACCGATTCAAAGTGACAGAGTTAGACTTTAGCATCAACCGATGTGAAGACCTATCAGATAATGCACGCTGGTATTCATTCATGTAGAGTTATACAGGACGAGAATTGCGCTTTTTGCACCCATACCACAACCATGCCCCTTAGACCAGCAAATAGCCCACCGTGACTTCCAGTTGAACAGAAAGAACGTGTACGTTCAGTGTAGGACAGCAACTCACTGCTCAAACTGAGAGCTTTCAGTTTAGTGATCACTGCTCGAACTAAGAGAGCTCCAGTTTAGTGACGTAGAGTTTGTCTCGTAAGAGGTCAATGCCTTGTCTTATGATCACAACCGTAGAGAAGCTGACCGACAATAAATCAGCACCTCCGGACCAAGCATTTAAACCGGAACGTGGCCGACCGCGTGGCCATGATTACCTGATGTGATCGACCACCCACGGACTACATACAGAGCGTCTGGGTTTATTTTCAGACCTAATCTGGTATTGTCCAAAAGCTGGTGGTGGTTCGGAAACTGGTCACGAAGTACGGTTAGAAGCTTCTTCTTACGGCTGTTGCGGCCGCTGCTGCCTTCTGATTGGAGCGTTCACAGAGTGTTACTGGCCAAGAAAATGAGCACGTAGGAAGACCCTGACGATCGACGAGGCGGGTAATAATTCGAACATCGGGCAACCTGAAAGATCGACAATCGCAGGCGGCTCATCTGACCATGTAGGTAGTCCGATACGGCAGTGCCAGAGTTCGAACACGAGCAGGGCGATAGATTCACATGAAACCGAGTGCTCAGTGTCGAACATTTCGCAGTGACGTAACATGCAGAGTGCGGCTAGACACCACCCATCAATCGGCCCATCATGCAAGGTACCGACACGTACAACGACCAAGAAAGTACAACGACCAATACAGTACAAGACAGTAGAGCGATCAAGACTTGAGAACGATTCATATCTTGAGCGGAGAAGGAACATCAAGTTGAGTGTTGATTGTTTGATAGTTTGATTGTAGATGTGTTGGGGTCTCGGCCCCATGCACCGTTTGCCGACAACAATGGCTCGGGCCCGCGCTTGCCCGTTCTCCCGAGCCGAGTAGAGGTCCCCGCCGAATTGTCGAAAAAAGCATTTTCCCTGCGGGACCGCCGGAGTAGTCGGTGCCCCGCAGGCGATGTGGTCCTGCAGCCAAGCGGCGTCCAAACCACCTTCAACCCTTCACCTCCACCTCCTCTCCCCAACTTACTTGCCCTGCACTTGTCCCCACATGCCCAAGCTGCTGTTCTACTTTGCGGAGGACGAAGACGCATCGCGGCCCAAAAGGCTCAGCGTGTCCACCTCACTCCCGCGGAGTGACTTTGCCAACTTCGATGATGTGCTACTATTCCCCGTGGAGAACTCCCATGCGTACTCGTACGCGCACCTCTCGCCCAACTCCTTGGCGCTCCGCTTGAATGTGTTGAAGCGGTCGTTGGAGATCCTCAAGGAGCGGCCCGACTGGATGAAGCGGCACAACGACCCCAACAACAGCGACGAGTCGGCGCCGCCGTCGCCACAGCTCGCGCCCAAACACGCGGACACACGGCCCGAGCGCCGCGGAGCCGCCCGGCCCCGCTTGCTCCAGGCCCACCTGCGCACGGCGTCCGGCGAGGGAGACAAGCTCAAGCTCAGCACGAACGCATCGTCGGCAGCGCTCTCGGCGCTCTTCCGGCCCAAGACGGCACGCTCCGAGAGCGTGCCCTTGCTGCGCACGCAGCTGCGCACGCAGCTGCCCGAGCCGCGGCTCGAGGTGACCCCGGACAAGTTGGACATTGCCAGCGACACCATCTTGACCGACGACCTCAAGGACATCATCGACTTGCTTGAGCGCGACTCGTCCGTGGTGTCGTCCAAGTCCGAGATCGCGTCGACGCTCCACGACTTGTCGCTCGCCTCCAGCCAAGACGGCATCCGCCGCAAGCAGGACCTCCTCAAGCGGAAGCTCCTCTTTGCGCTTGCCACGCCGTTCGTCGAGTCGCCCGCCGTCACGGCGTCGCCCTGGAGCGGCGCGCCCTCCATTTCTGCATCCTCCACCCCCACTCTCCCCAACGCGTCGTCGGCGGCTCTCAACCTTCTATCTTCCATGCAGCTGCCGCACCTGGGGCCCGTGCCCCAGAGCGGCGGCGGCAACAGGCCCTTTCACGCCATGTCTGCGGGCAAGCACAACTCGCCGCAGTCCATCATTACGCTCGCGGCGGATTTTCCGTGGTCGTTCAAGGCGGCCAACGACTTGGCGTGCTTGATGTTCGGCGTGCTGAAAAGCATGATCCGCAGCCTCACGTTGATGGACCTCATCGCGCCGCAGTTCCGCAACTTTGTCTCGGAACGGTTGAGCAAGGTCATCGAGAGTCCACCCAGCGCCCAAAAATCAGGCAGCAAAAACATCATCTTTGCCGGCGAGATCATAGCCATCTCGCGCCAGGCGGAGCGCGACTTCGCCTGGACGTCCATCTGGGCCCAGATGAAGGGCGATCTCATCATCTGCATGTTTGAGCAGATCACCTGCGACGCCTTCGACGTGGTGGTGCTGTGTCCCGTGGAGACCTACCCCAGCAAACCGTACCAGATCACCCTGGTTGATGAGATTGCAGGCAAACTTATATCGAAGCTGGACGCCTCTGGAATCACGAACTTGAGACTGTTCTCTGTGAGTCTCAGTGACGATTTGCTCACGCTGGCCCTCAGCCACGACAATGACTTGTGCGACGTGAAGGACAGCGAAGTCATTGATCAGAATAGGTACTACACCATCCAGCTAAACGGCGAGGACAACATCCCATGCGCGTTGACTTCTTTCCCGCTAGAGAGAGACGACGAGTCCTACGAACTCAAAATCAAGATTCACTCCATGCCCTATATTGCAGGCATGTTTGTCGTTGACGCGGCCACCCACGACGTGCTCTCTTGCAACAAAGCAATCGCCAAAAACCTCTTCGGTGTGTCTTCCGAGACCGTCATCGGTCACAGCATCAACACCATTATCCCTAAATTTGTTGAAATTCTCCAAGCTGGACTAGAGTCTCGTGATGACCAGGGCAATGTCATCAAAATTGTTCCAGGCTTAGTGTTACCTGAACATTTCTTCAGAAAGTATTACGCTTATTTGAACTATCGCTCCCTTGGAAGTCAGGCGGCAGAGGAGAACTTTTTCAGCTCTAGAGGCATCAACGGTCTACATCGCGACGGAAAAATGCTTGACATTGACGTGCAATTGCGCTTCATCCTGTCTGACGTCTATGTCTTATGGGTGACGTACTCTCGTCATTTCAACAAAAACATCACGAAGCAGTTGAACAAGCTTTCGGCAAGCTCCTCCACAGCTTCGTCGCCCAATGCGAGCAGCAATCAACTCTCACGCCTGAAGAGCGTCACCAGCGTGTCATCTAGCAGGGTGGATTTACCCTCGCAGATGAAACTCTTCCCAGAACACGAATCTGAGATCTTGGAGATGGGCTTGAGCAGCAATGAAGATATCCGCAGAAGCAATAGTACTAGGGCTCCGAAAAGAGCGACTACATTTGCTGTACCGGTGAACTACATCAATGATAGTTCGATTACAAACAGGCTCCTGCAACTTCAAGTCAACAATGGAAAGCGGTCGGTTTCGCATCCCGAGAGTGCCTTGAGCTCCAAAAGTGACGATGATCTGAGCCTGACGCGTCCTGAAAGTCAAGAGACTGTGGCCACGTCAAATGCGTCGAGCCACTATTACAAGCATTTCTCTGAGGAAGAGATGCTTGATCTTGAAAACAAATCCATCGAAGAGAAGAGAAAAGAGTCCAAAAATTGGCCAACTGAAATCGGCGCGAAGAAACGGTCGAAGCGATTCGAGGAGTTCAAGATTCTAAAGAACATGGGAGAGGGAGCATACGGCAAAGTCGTTCTTGCCGAGCACAAGGAGGACAAGGCGTACAAGATAATCGTCAAATGCATTGACAAGCAAAGAATCTTGGTGGATACGTGGGTCAGGGACCGCCAGCTTGGAACCATTCCGTCGGAGATCCAGGTCATGGCAACATTGAATCTCGAACCTCATCCCAACATCATGAGAATCATTGATTATTTCGAAGATCCAAATTACTACTACTTAGAAACGCCAATCTTCGGCGATCCTCCAGCTATCGACTTGTTTGATTACATTGAAGTCAAGAATGACATGAGTGAATTGGATTGCCAGCTCATATTCAAGCAGGTCACGCTGGCTATCTATCATCTTCACAAGCATGGCATTGTGCATAGAGACATTAAGGACGAGAACATTATCGTCAACGAATTCGGGGTGGTGAAGCTCATTGACTTTGGAAGCGCGGGCTATGTGAAACTGGGGCCCTTTGATGTTTTTGTCGGAACGATCGACTATGCTTCTCCGGAGGTTTTGAGAGGTGAGAAGTACGAGGGCAAGCCCCAGGATATCTGGGCACTCGGCATATTGTTGTACACAATGATCTACAAAGAGAACCCATTTTACAACGTGGATGAGATTATGGAAGGTGAACTTAGGGTTCCTCGTGTGGTGAGCGAACTTCTGCTTCAACTCATCCGAGAGATTTTGACCCGTGATATCGAGAAAAGACCAACCATCACTGATGTTGCCGACAGTGACTGGTTGGATATTTGAATTTATTCCATGAAGCCAGCGTGCGTGGCCCAACAATGTGCAGCATTTTCTAGTACGTGACAGTCATATAATAGCATATCTCAAATGAGACAAGAGGAAAGTCGTAGCCTTTGAGAGATGTACTGAATCTCTATGTGCATTTGCACCCATGTTCATGCAGTACGCGTCTCCATCGCGAGTGCGAGTAGATGCTAGGCCCCATATAGCAATACAAGTCCCAACTAAGCTCACAGCATATCAGCTTCCATGACGCGTTAATGTCCCAAGATAGTTTTCTTCCGCATACATTCCCCATACACAATTCTCACGACCTGGCACTTCATATCCAAGCGACAGTTCTACATCCAGTTTCCATCTCCATTCAAGACATTTTAAATGATAGTTTACTGGATCCCAAGACAGTCTTGCTTAGCGAAGCAACTTTAGCAGCAATTGGAACCCACCAGGCGTTCTGCATCGAGATCCAATCGGGTAAAGATCACCTACGGCATGGTTACATGCTCAAAGTTGATGGAACTAAGGGATACGTGATTTTGGATTCAGTACAACCTCTTATAAGGAACCAAGAGAAAACACCCAAGGAAACCTTGATTTCTGTGAACGTTAGTGATACTGTGGCGTTATGGAAGCTGGACAACCCTCCGCGTGGAAGTACCGGAAGAAAGTTTTCCATGAAACCACCGTCCTCTGTCTCGCTAAAGGCAAAATCGCATTACACTCTTTCCCCACAATCCGGAAAGAATCCTTTGGAATTTCTAACCTCAAGGTACTTCAGCACACTTTACTCGCTAACGACGCCTCTATCTTACTTTCCAAAGACAGCATTTGCCCGTTTCAGGAACATGTGCGCAAATGACTCTTCCATCATGAAGCAGCATTTGCTTTCAGTATTCTTGACGACTGAGAAGTTGGAGCAAAGACATAGGTCGAAATTTGGGCTCGTTAAGGCCGACATGGAGAACCAACACTCAGTAATATCTGAAACAGAAAAAGAAAATCAGAATCTCTTCTTGGCGAAATATTTTACAGACATGACCAATGAAGAAAAGATTGAACGCCTTGTTTTGGAATTGAAGATCCGGGAGGCTCAATTGCAGTTACTAATATTGATGGAGTTGTTGCACGTGTCGACTATCGACGAAGAATCTTTTTTGCAGAAAGGAAATGCCAAGCAAGCGGAAGCGATGGCTAAGATGAGGCCATCACTTGTCCGCAAGAAGAAAAAGAAGGCGGATGGCATCATTCCTACGCTTTTAGGAGTTGCTGTGCACGACCAAACAACTGCTGGATCCACCTCCGTGACCGACTTCACGTTGTACCTGTCACTTGTGACTTTGGTAGATCAAATGGGCCTTTGGGATGTTTTACTCGGTCGTGTGAAGAATGAGAAGGATGAGAGCATGTACGGCTTTTTGGCCTATGTTCTCGTGCCATACTTCAACAAGCAGCTTCCACAGATCGTTCAGTTCGTGATTCGGACGGTGAAGGATCTGAGGCCGAAGCTCAAGGTGCCAAAGTTGAAAAGCAAGAGACAGAGGTCCTTAAGCGAGTCTGTAACGGACCTGTCCCCACAAAATCTAGACGAGGAATATGGAGTGGAGGATACTACTTCGACTGCCGATGAAAACTCAGAGCCGCAGAAAAGAAAATCTAAGTATGCTAAGCAGCTTTTGCGTGAGGACCAGAAGCCGTTTCTTCGACAGGCAGCAACTACTCTTGATGACGGTCAAATGCTTCAATCTGCTTTTCTGTTGAAGAGGTCAAAGTCTAATCTTGGATCAAAGAATCTCAAGCGCAGACAAGTTGACATGTCGATTTCAAGACCTGACCAACCAGACGTGGATGCTGTGAGTTCTTTGTTCCTTTTCGGTGACGCTAGACGAACGAAAACGATGTCAGCCCTTGATTTGCGCCAAGTTGAAGCGACGCCGCTCAAGAAGGCACGCAGCGTAACTAATACCAGGAAGGCTGAAGAAGACAAGCTTCCCCAAATATTGGCAACGCCGTCCACAAACAGAACTGTCCATCTCGATATGGAGGTGCAAGAAACGCCTCATGTTAGCTCTGGAAGCAGAAGGCAACAACAGCTCTCGGTTCAGGAAAAACTCGTGCAATTGACTAAACTAACTGATTTTTCGCAAGACTCAGAGCATAACAATTTGTTCCTGCGGTCCAATGATGTTGCCATCCAGAGCTCTCCTGTTAACGTCATAGGCTCGTCACCAGTAAAGTCGAGACCAGGACAGCAAATTACTCTCCTGCGATCTCCAGTCTTCAATTTTCCCTCCAATGGCTCTCCGCGTGCGTTGATGAAGCGGCCGGCTCTTTCTCGAAGGCCAGTTCTGACACCCGTCAAAGTTTCAGATAATATAGAGAGCCCTTTTCAAGATCTGGCTGGTGATATGGCAGGAACTTCGAGCTCTAAGAGCGAAATCCTTCAGCCGGTGAATGTGGCCAGTAATAACACATTCGAAGAATCTGGCGAGCCTCCCAAAGTTCCAACCACTCTCTTCAAGCCACCGAAGCCTCGCCCCCAGACCAGAACTGTACTGTCAGTGTCTGACAGTTTCAGTCACATCCCATTCGAAACAGATACGGATTCGGATTCTGACTACGAAAGACTTCTTGCTACGGCGGCCAGGCCCGTTGTCAGAAAGTACAGCAAGAGAAAATAATCACATCTACGCATACATTCTATCATAGCTAGCATTACAATATATCATCCTAATTTACATTATGTAAGGTCCTATACATTGGCCTCGCCGAAGAAAATCCCACGGCCAATTGCTCTTGCGTTTGGTTGGTCCAAAAGCAATTTCGCCAATGGCTCCCCTAACCTTTCGGTCAATTTGCCGTTTAAATTTTCGGGCACCGAATCCACATCCATTGCATTTTCTTCTGGAACCTCCAAAGTCAATTTCGAGAGAACTTCGACGAGTTTTTTTGTAAGAATGTTCTTTTCGGCTTCAGATTTTTCACCTTCCACAATCACCAGCTTGTACCACATTTTTGCGTTGCCAACCAAGACAAGCTTTATTACCTCCGGACCCAATTTCTCCAACCCAAGAAGTGCACCATAATGTGTGCCCACAGGCTTCGTAGGATCCAATAAAGCTCTTAGCAACGTTCTGGTAACACGAGGTTTGAGAGTGGAGTATGAAGAGCCGTAAGAGTTGATCACATGCTCAAGAAGCAACGATGCGAACTCTCTCACTGCGAACTGTCCCTTCAAGATCTCTAGCACTGCTGCCTCGTCGGAAGTGTCTTTGAGAGGCGCACCGATGCGCTTCGCCAAAAGGAGCGTGAGAATGCAAGGCATCAATGCGTGGACGTAAGGCGCCAAAAAGATTGTCTTGTTATCGTATAGGGCAGAGATGACGTCCAACATGGTGATGAGAATATCAATGTTTCTGAGTTGGTTTGTCACTTGTTCGGCCACAAACTGGATAAAGTAAGGCACCAACTGATGCAAGCCGGGGTCTGTTCTCAAGGAGCTCAAAGCGGCTTCTCTTAAACTCTCCTTCTCGGGCGCTGTAGATATGAGTACCTCAACCACCTTGTCGAAGTAGAGCTTCAACTCTTTCGACAACACGTGTTTCACAAGTGGCTTTACGTCCACATCCTTGTCCTCCTTCTTCTTTTGTCTTGTCTCAGGGTCCTTGGCATCATCGTTACCACTGGCGGCCGAGTTGAGCAAGTCGTTGCTCAATACCGAGGAAATGGCTCCTCTCACTATAGGAGGTAAATTCTTGACCTCCGACGCGAGAGGATTCTGTGGAATGGTGGGCTGCACTCCCTCGATGGCCAACCAATGTGCTGTGAAGGTTGTTTGCCGCGGAATCTTCGGGAGCTCCTGGTTGATCAACTTCTCGAACTCAACCTCGTTGTCGTCGATGTAGTATAACGTTTGTCCACCAGCACCAAACAAGGCTTCCTTGAAAACGAGCGGCTGCGACTGGTCGTATCCGTACAACGGTTCTATGTTGAGCACTTTCAATGCATTGTTGACGTCGCCGGTCGTCAAAAGCTTTCTCTTGGAGTGGCGCATAAACTTGATGGCAGTCTCCAAGATTTCGTGAATTCGGTACTCGACGTCCATCGCAAGGTTCTTCGCCGCATCGTCAGGAAGGGTTATTCCAAGGAGTTCTGCCGCATCCTTCACAGTGTCGTGGGGCGACCACAACGTGTGTGAAAGGGGAATTTTTGCCGCATCCATATCGATAGAGTAGTTGACTGAGGTTGGATGTTGGTCACCATGCACTCCCATCAACATCTCCAGCAGAATTGGCTCTCCTTCAACAGAGCATTTTCTGAAGGAATATCCTTCAATCTGCGAATAATGGATTATTTGAACGAAGTGTCTAGTAGTGACCCTTGAGTGGGCCACGAGTGGGTCTTGAGAGCCTTTAGTACAGGGCCCTGGTAAGGCCATTAGTACAGGGCCCTGGTAACCTTGTTGTACAATACTCTAGTCATGAAGCATGGCGCAGACCATGACCAGCAACTCTCTCGTTTCTATTGACGTAACAAATGATTGTCTTTCATTTGAAGTAATGGCCTTACGTTGGTGAGGTTGACCATGGTCTACGCCAGGTTGTCAATTCGTTCTATTCGCTACGCTAGTCCCTTGTCCTTCTTGGAAATCTTTTCCATTGCCTTGAGCTTTGCCTGGCTGCTCTTCAACATCTCCTGCTGAGCTTGGTACCTCGACTCCGCTGCGCTGGCTGCAGCCTCTTTGGAGGAATGTCTCGTCTCACCTCCTCCCAATGAATGTCCCACCAGCTTCTGAGACGCCGTTCTAGGGTTCTTCTCCTGCTTGGGGGCGGGCGGGGCCAATTCCTGGCTCTTTGAAAAACAGGAGCCCATGCAATTCTTTCTGGCGGGAGCCACTGATTGTTTGCACTGTACAGAACAACTGATTAAAGTCTTGTTTCCTATATACAATATTATCTTCTACCCATTATTTTAGTTCGCTCCATGTATCCCACGTCTATGCGTTCATCGAGGAAGGAAATATCTTTCTCGATTCGGCATTGTAATCCACGTTTTCCTTCAAGTTGTAGAAAGTGGGCAGCTCAATCGCCACGTCGGACTTGAAGTTGCCGTTCTGGAACGTAACGCGGGCAACCTCCTTGCCTGAGCCGGGCCTGTTTATCCAAAACTTGCAGAAGCGCAACACAGCGCGCTCGTCCTGGTGGTAGTTTTTGTATGTGTCCAACACGCTCAAGTAGAACTCCGTTCTTTCTGCGTGGAACGCCGACAAGATGGTGGCATCACGCAAAGCGGCCCAATCGGCAATGGGAATATACTTGTAGCCGAGTGTGTCCAAGTTGGCAAGGGATTCTGTCCACTTGACCAAAATCTCTGCGTTGCTGAAATCCTCCATCTCGCCAATCTTCTTCAAGATTACGCGGTGGGCGACGGGAGTCATGACAACGTTGTGCACCTTGTAGTTCTCGACCAACTGCTCGAAAACAACCTTGTCGTTCCACGTGTAGTTGCTGATGATGGTGTTGAGGAAGAACTCATCCACAGGCTTGATGTTCGCATAGATGGCAATGACTTCCTTCAACTTGGTATAGGACTCTTCTGAGAGAGTGGGGAGCATTTTGAAGAACGAAGCGAGAAAAGAGTTGTTCAAGATGGTGTAGCGCGAGTTCAACGAGGCGTTACCCTTGTCGCTGGACGCGTAGAACTCGAGAGTCGACTTCCAGAAGAAGACGATGGTTTCAAACGACTCGCCCACCTCCACACAATTCTCGAGCAACGACTGCACGTGTGGCGCCTTAAGCACCACCTTGTAGGGCAAGTCGCGCTCCATCACCTTGTCGAAGAAATGCTTCGCAATGGTGATGTCCTTGCACGAACCGATGAAGGTCAAGTGCAATTCGCTCAACGCACGCAACACCGCAAACTGGTTGGGCTTCTTGCTGGTCTCGTACACCTGCAACAACGTCTCCAAGGAGTCCAAGCCGCGCGAGTAGTCACCGGCTTTGATGGCGATCTTGCCCACGGCCGCTAAGATCTCGTCGGAAGGACGGCTCTGAGTGTTGGCCTCAAAGAGCGAGATCACCTCCTCGTAGGCAAACTTCTTCTCTTCGTAAGCCACAGGCAAGATCACGGACAAGATGTCCTGGTCCAAGTACAACTGGCTCATGGCGGGGTCGTTGACACCCGCCTCCCACAAGGCAAGCATCTCGTTGTGAGCCTTGAACTGGCCCATGGCAAGGAAAATCTGGCGGAGAATGTTCTTGTCGACGATAGCCTTGAACTGGCCCAGCAAGACGTTGTCGGCCAAGTCCAACACCGCCGTCTTCAACAACACATCGTTGTAGAGCGTGTTGTGCTGGTACTGATCGCTGTCTCTGTTGCGGCTGCCCAGAAGCCGCGACACTCTGTTCTTGTACACGGAGCTGTTGAGCACGCTCACGTACTGCAACACGTTCTTGTGCGACAAGTTGTCCTTGAGGGCGTCGTCACGAAACATGTCGAACAACGAGCGCACGGTCTCGTAATGGCGCTTGGGGTCGTCGCTGTTGGGCTTTCCTGGCCGGCCCTTTGCGGTTCGCAAAAGCTGCTCAAAGCGGTTGATGTTCTGCTCGACGGGGACAATCTCCTTGAGCACGGGTTCCTGCTGGAACTTGGAGAAGTAGACATCGGACCGGGGCACGGTGGTAGTGGAGTTGTTTCTGAACTGCTTGTCAAAGTCCTTGGTGGGGTTGGGCAACTTGACCGTATTGCTTCTCACGTTACGGAGAAGTGCCGGTCTGAACCCGGACAGGTTCGTGGCGATCAACCTAAACATGGTGGTTGGTGATGTAGGTTAGTGAGAAATTTGATTTTTTGCCTCGCTCGCCTTTTCGCACAACTGATGGCGACAAAACGGGTCTGGGTGAATATAAGTAGCCTTCGGGTTCTATAAAAGGGATCGGGCTCGCTTAGTTAATCGTAAGTTCTCGTATAGCGGTGGCGATGTTGGGCTCTTATCGATCCGGCCCAATCAGTCGATGGCATGCGCTTAGGCGGTGCACATGACTGCGACTGCAAAATCTCGGGCTGTGCCTCGACATTAGCATGTCTTCCGTCCTCCTCTAGCTTTACGCTTCCTCTATCAGTATGCTTCCCCAATCAGTCTGCTTCTATCGTATACTGGTTTATGAGACTTCTCTGTAGCTTTGTTGTCGCTTCTCACCTGACTCATAATATCCGAATGTGGCCACATACATCTGGACCATGACCGATAACTGCTCACGGCATACATGCAGTGTCTGCGAACTCGGCCAGCAGGCTCGTCACGACGCTGTGGGCCTGTTCTGCACCCACACCTACGGCCCAAGACAGGTATATGTAGAACTAAAGGTTGGTGGAGTTGGCAGATGCATACAATTCCTCCGGAAACACCTCTGGCTCGCTTCGCCCGATCCGCAGCCTCGATTTAGATTCGTCTAATTACTTGTGGCCTAGCCCGGGCCCCTATTCCCCTGTGAACCACGCCGCACAGCTTCGCCGAATCTCGCATATAGGTGCTTGATTTCGCCGAAATCGCACCATGGGTGCCGTCCTTCGTTATTTGCGGCATATCTCGTGCCTGCCCATCTTCATCTAGAACAGTATGCTGTCGGTCCACTTTAGGTACCTGGGATTGCAGTAGCTTACGATGATCTCTACTTGTGGAGACATACTCACACATACTCACCGAGTCCGCCGATTTATTTTGACCCATTTTCACCTTTGAAACCGTTTTACCTCGCTAGTTCAGTACACGTTGGAGGTAGTTAGTGACACTATAGTGAGGTAAGTTAGTTCACTAGATTCGCGTTCACTTGCAGGAGTGAGGTGCAGTTCTATCCTGTCCCCGACAAGACCTGCATCGCACAATCTTTAGGCTGATAAGCTTGCTTCCACAGTCATCACTTGCGAGTCTTCGCATATAAAGCACATTCATAAACTTCCAGCCACCGCTCATGCTGGAATCAACGCCACTTCTACCGGCTAAAAATGCTAAAAATGCAGCTATCAGCAACAAGAAGGCGGCCCGCAATGAGCGCAAATCATCGAAGCAGAAGCTCGACACCTTTGAGGGTGTGTTCCTCCCCACGACGCTCAATGTGCTTTCCATCTTGATGTTCTTGAGATTCGGCTTCATCATTGGCCAGATGGGCATTGTCGGAACATTGGGCCTTTTGGTGATGTCGTACGCTATTGACATCTTAACAGTATTGTCTGTTAGTGCCATCTCCACCAACGGAACCGTGAAGGGAGGGGGAGCTTACTACATGATCTCTCGGTCCTTGGGACCCGAGTTCGGCGGCGCCATTGGCATCATCTTTTTCATCGGCCAGATTTTGAATTCGTCGTTGAACGTAGTGGGTTTCATCGAGCCGCTTTTGGTGAACTTCGGCAAGAAAGACGCCGAGTTTTTGCCTTTGCTTCCCGAAACTTACGGTTGGCAGTTGATTTACTCGACAATATTGCTTGCTCTGTGCACAGGGGTGGCAATGGTGGGCTCCACTTTGGTGTCCAAAACTGCGTTCTGGCTCTTCTTGATCCTTACTTTCAGCACGCTATCCATCCCTGTGTCTGCTATCTTTAGTAAGCTGGGCTACCCCCTACCGCCGCCTTTTGATAATCTATACTACACGGGACTTGCATGGTCAACCTTGAAAGCGAACCTTTGGCCACACTTCACCAGCGACGCTGCTGGTTCCACCCAACCTCATGGCGTTCCAGAAACATTCAGGAACATGTTTGGAATTTTTTTCCCTGCCACTGCAGGCATCTTTGCCGGTGCCTCGATGTCGGGAGAGCTCAAAACTCCATCGAAATCTATTCCGCAGGGCACTTTGAAAGGTTTGTTGGCAAGTTTCATCCTTTACTTTTTAGTCATTGTATCTTTGGGATCTAGTGTGCCTCGTGAGTTGCTTCACAACGACATCAAGATCATTCAGACCGTGAATTTGCAGGGCATTATCATCGTCATGGGCGAGGTTGCCACCTCCCTCTTTTCCGTTATCATGGGCGTGGTGGGCGCCGCTTGCATGCTCAACGCTATCGCTGACGACAAAATCATCCCTGGCCTTTCAATTTTTTCTTTGGCGAAAAAGTCACCGGGTGCAAAGAGAAGAGCTGAACTTTATAGTATCTTATTCACTTGGCTCCTTGCGCAGGTTTTCCTATTTGCAGACATCAACCAAATTGCCACGTTCATTACCATGGCCTTTTTAATGACGTTCTTGGTCACCAATTTGGCCTGCTTTTTGTTGAAGGTGGGATCTGCTCCAAATTTCCGTCCTTCTTTCAAATACTTCAACTCAAAAACAGCCTTCACTGGTGGTTTGGTATCCGTCGTGGCTATGTATATTTGTGATGGTGTTTCGGCTACTTCGGTCATCATCTTCTTGGTCTTTTTGATTATGATGATTCACTACACAACACCTCCCCTGAAGTTCGGTGACATCTCTCAGCTCCTCATCTATCATCAAGTCCGGAAGTACTTGCTCCGCCTTAAACTTCAAATGAGCGTCAAGTACTGGAGACCTCAGATTCTTTTGTTGTGCGACGATCCACGAACGTCATGGAACTTGATTGGGTTCTGCAATCACTTGAAAAAGGGTGGTCTTTACATATTGGGCCACGTAGTGTTGTTGAGTGGAGAATCTAAAGAAGGCAGTGTTGAGTTCAACGTCGATTCGTATAATGAAGTCAAGAGCCAAAAAAAGGCTTGGGTTAAATTGCGGGACATGGCCCGTATCAAAGCATTTGTGCAGATCGCGATTGGCCCTTCCTTGCCTTGGGGTGTTCGCAATGTCTATTTGGGTTCTGGCTTGGGTGGCATGAGACCGAATATCACAGTAATCGGCTTTTACGACTTCCATAAACACGGAGTTGTGCTTCCCACTTTGAAGCACTTACCAACAGATGATTGCAGGAAAGAAAGAAAGGTATCGATCAATCAATGGGTGCAAATTGTCGAAGATTTGGTCATCATGCAAGCAACGGTAGCAGTTGCTGGCAATTTCAGAGCCTTGGAATTACCTGTGTTTGCAGGTCTGAAGTGGTTCAACGAGAAACATGGGAATTCCTCGCAAAAATCCAAGTACATTGACTTATATCCCATCCAAATGTCTACTGTCTGTTTGTTGGAGGATGGCAAATCCGTTCTCTCTACGAACTTCGACACTTACACCTTGATCTTGCAGTTGGGGTCCATTCTATCAACTGTTGATGAGTGGAAGAAAAATGGTTACACTCTTAGAATTATCGTGTTTGTCGAGACTAGCGGCGAGGTGGACGATGAGAAGTTGAGATTGGAAAATTTGCTCGAAAGTTTAAGAATCGAGGCGGTGGTCAAGATAGTGTGTCTCGACGATGGATCCATAAACGCTTACAATTTCTTGGTCAAAGGTTACAAAGTGACACAAACCAACCAAGAAGATTACAAGAACTGTTCCACGGTGCTTGCAGATGATCGCTGGTGGAACAATTTAGTTGAGACGAGGCAGGCTGTGAAGGAGATCGAGGTGCAAAAGCAGAGAAAGAAGAACTCTCAAATAAAGCCTATCTCGATCGCTGATGAGGTGTCCAGTAAGCTTATGTCCTTGGCGTTCACTTCAAAGAGCCCCACCGATACCCTGAACATGGGCAAGTCCCTAAAGAACAACCGAAGATACACCCTTTCTAACTTGCATCAGCAGGGTTTATCTTTGTCACTCAATATGAATACCCAAGGTGGTGACTCTTTCTACAAATACGAGGACACGGTTGGCAGCAGCAGCGATAGCGATAGTGAGAAAGAGTCTCTGGTGACTAACTCCGGGAGCGAAAGATCAAGTCTCAATCGTGTGCCTGGAACTGTTTTGCCCTCACAACCGGTGGTGACGTCGCAGCAGCATTCAAGGCAACCACTGAATTCAAGGGACTTTAGGCCAATGAACTTGAGTCTTCCTGTTAACAAGACCACAGTTGGCCGCGCCCTCAACCTCGGCTACAAGAATAAGTTGGCCAGTGGATCGACTGATCAATTATCTATTCGTTCTTCGCGATCCAATCTCCGACCAAATTTCCTGGCTGTCAAGATTCCAAACTCGAAAATAAGAGACGATGATGAGGACGATGAGGAGGATAGTGGCGATGACGACGAGGACGAAGATCAGGCTCGACCAACGATCACTTTTGTGGCCGACATAGAAGAAAGAGTGGATGTTGAGGAAGATATCAAGGACGACAACGCATTCGATTCGAGTGCTCTGGACGACCAGAAGGAAACCAAAGATGAGCAAACCAATTTACTCAAAGGCTCATCTCGTTCTGATACCCCTAAAGTTCCATTGCGATCCAAACAGAGAGATTATTTCAATACTGTGCCCGTGCGTGCTAGTGGGGTTGCTACTCCTTCCATAATCACCAATGATGGGATTACCGAGCACTTGCAGTCACCATATTTTGCGGAAGAAGATGATGGTGACACAGTTGACCAAGCATCTATTGTCCCTGACATTATGAACAGTTCCAAAGCGGATATCCAGAATGATAAGGTGACCTTCAAGAAGATCCAGCTGGAATTGCAAAACCTCACTTTCAATGATATTCCCGCGAAGGGCCAGCACTTGATCCTTAATGAATTAATGAAGAAGCATTCAAGCAAAGAGGAAACGGCGGTTATTTTTTCTACTTTACCTGCTCCCGGAATTGGTACTCATTTGGATGACGTCGAGTCGTTCGAGTATACGAACAGTCTCGCCATCTGGTTGGACGGGCTTCCTCCTGTCATGCTATTGAATTCGCAGACAGTGACTGTCACTACCTCTTTGTGATCTTTTTAGCTTATATATATCAATAGGGTACAATTACCGAGTAAATTCTGCCGTTGCCGAATCTGCGATGGCCAACTGTACTGCATATCCTCTCTCGATGAGATCAATACTGAAACTCCTTCGAAGCTGACAAAGACAAACGGTGTGCATTTAGATTGCTAATTGATTTTCTTTTAACTAGTTCTAGAACTAACATGTCTCAAGAGGAGTTGTCGAAAGCAGAAAAGCTCAAACGGCGGCAAGAGCAATTGGCCAAATGGAAACTTAGGAAAGGGTCCACCCCAGTGGAAGACAATGTGGCCCCAGCGCCCTCCAAAACTGATACAGAGGTAGAGAAAGAGGTTGAAACGTCCGATGCTGAAAAGAAAAAGGTTGAAAGACTAAAGAAATTGGAAGAATGGAAGCGGAAGAAGCAACAAGAGGCAAATAGCCCGTCCCCACCCACAGAAGCCATTATTCACCCCAAACAGCTGCGACTAGACGCGTGGAAGAAGAAAAAACAAGAGAGTCCCGCAGCTATTCAGATCAAAAGAAAGAACCTACTCAATGGACTCACAAACCCAAGTAAAAAGCCTGCGATCAGTAAGTCGAATCGTGCATTTTTCGAGGCAGACGACGACACATCGCCGGCCCCATTGGCTTTCAAGAAACCGAAGATTGCGACAGTGGACTACAGTCAGGTCCAAAGCACGGAAAACGCCGAGGATGCCTTAGATGCTTTCGTCGACTCATTAACCACCGAAGAAACACTTCCGCGCAAGATAAATTCCGATTCTGAGTATCCCAAGCTCGCTGAATCAGACCTGGAAGTCTCCGAGGATGAAGATGCTAATCGTTTAAGGGCCTTGCAAGCGAAAAGTCTTCGGCTGGAAAAGGAGCTTGCTGTCATAGACCACGCTCAAATAAGCTATCTTCCTTTTCGAAAGAACCTCTATACTGAGTCGCAAATTGTGGGCCAGCTCAGCGAGGAAGAAGTACAAGCGTTACGGCTCGCCATGGACGGCATCAAGGCTACAGGTAAGGACTTGCCAAGACCCATTTGGGAGTGGTCTCATTTGGGTCTTTCATCTTTGATTGTCTCTGTAATCGAGGATAAGCTAAATTACGTGAATCCCACTGCGATTCAATCACAAGCGTTGCCTGCGATTATGTCTGGAAGGGATTTCTTGGGAATTGCCAAAACCGGATCTGGAAAAACACTAGCGTTCGTTTTGCCGCTACTTAAACATGTTCAAGACCAGCCGCCCCTTGCACCAGGCGATGGTCCAATAGCCGTCCTTCTTGCGCCTACTCGTGAGTTAGCTTTACAAATCCACAAGCAATTGAGCCATTTCACGAAAAGGTTGAATATTTCTGCATGCTGTTGCTACGGCGGCACCTCGATCGAGCCACAAATTGCAGAGCTAAAGAAAGGATCGCAGGTTGTTGTTTCGACACCGGGAAGGTTGATTGATCTCCTTGCGGCTAATAACGGCCGTGTTTGCAATTTGAGACGGGTGACTTACGTTGTGTTGGATGAAGCTGACAGAATGCTCGACTTTGGCTTCGAACCGCAGGTCAAGAAGATCTTCTCGCACATTCGTCCAGACCGCCAAAGCATCTTGTTCTCAGCTACTTTTGCCAGAAAAATGGAGGCGCTCGCTAAGCAGTTTCTTCAGGATCCGGTCGAGGTTATCGTTGGTGCAATTTCGGCAGTGGCAGAAGAGGTGTCTCAGCATATTGAGTTGTTTGAGCTATCGGAAAACGAATCCTTGGAATCCATTGCCGAACGAAAATTCGAAAAGTTGCTCGAGATTCTCGCTCAATATCCCGAAGCCAAAAAACTCATCTTTGTTGAAACCCAAGGCTCAGCTGATAATCTCCTCATGAAGCTCCTCGCAAAAGGCATGGCATGCATGACCATCCACGGAGGTAAGGAGCAGGTCGACAGAAAGCATGCTGTCAAAGAGTTTTCCAAAAAGTCTAGTGGTGTTGATGTGTTAATCGCCACATCGATTGCAGCAAGAGGATTGGACGTCAAAGAATTGGACTTGGTCATCAATTACGATCCAGCTAACCACATGGAGGACTACGTCCACCGGGTTGGCCGCACTGGGCGGGCCGGCAGGCGTGGGGATGCGTATACGCTTGTAACCTCGGACCAAGTTAGACCCATTGCCGATCTTGTGAATGCTCTACGACTCAGCGCTGTGCCCGAAAATGAGATCGACCCGCGTCTTGTCCAAATACGAGACACGTTTCTCGCGAATGTGAAGCTGGGCAAGCAGAAGTTTCGCTTCGGATTCGGAGGGAAAGGCTTGACCAAGCTCGACGACATTCGTAACGAAAGCAAACAGCGCGAGCGAAAAGCCTTTGATCCCGAGGGAGAACTCAAGCAGGAGACTACTACCTCGCAGAGTGTAGCGATTGACTTACCCGAATTCACAGTTCTCGAAGGTGGAGCCGATGAGATTTCGGGCCCAGACAAGTGCAAATTTCACTCGCGCATCACCATCAACGATTTACCCCAGAAGGCAAGGTGGATTGTGGTCAATGCCGATAATCTCGCGCAGATCAGTGAAGCGACAACCACTTCGATCACCAATAAGGGCCAGTACTATCCGCCTGGAGCCAAGGTGCCCACTACAGTGAAGAAAGGAGGCAAGGATACACCTGCCCCGCCCAAGCTTTATCTACTTATTGAGGGTCAAACCGAAAACGCGGTGCACGAAGCCAACAAGCTCATTCGGCAGAAGATGATTGACGGCTTGGAGAGTGTGAAAGATGATCCGATCCCCGCCGGCCGATATACCGTGTAGATCTCATGTGCAGGAAAATGGTCCTCGGTTTCTTTTCGTGGGGAAGGGGAAGGTTATTCCCCAACCGAAACTATATATTAGAGGCGCAATACCACTCTACGGGCATATTCAAAACGGATACAAATCTTCAAACATGGTACTCAACGAAAAGTTTCTCCAGAGATTTCCCAAGTGGGTGGTTACTGAAATCGAGCCTGGCTTTGCTCACGTTCAGCACAACGACCCCAAGACCTTGAATGCCTTTGCAACAGAAGACTGGAAAGCCTACGCCGAGATCCTCAAATTCTTGGACAATGATGAAGGCACCAATATAATTCTCCTTTCTTCTACTTTTGACAAAGCGTTCTCATCTGGATTGAACTTGAGAGAAGCTTTGGAGTTACTGGCCGGCCAGGAAAATTGGTCGTTGGATGCCAAAATCAAGAACATGCACAACCTCATCCGTGAGTTCCAGGCTGCTATCGCGGTACCAGCAACCATGCGTACACCCACCATTTGTTTGTTGAATGGCGTTAGCTACGGGTTGGCCATTGACATCGCTTCCGCTTGCAGCATTCGGATTGTCACGCAGGACGTGAAACTCTCCATCCGTGAAATCAAGGTCGGGCTCGTGGCAGACATGGGTTCGTTGCAGAGGATGACCAACATCGTCGGCAACAAGTCGTTGATGTATCAGTACTCGTTGACTGGCGAGGTGTTCGGTGCAGAAGATGCAATGAGGATCGGCTTTGCTAGCCGTATTGTGCCAGACCGCAAGAGCGGAATCGAGTATGCTATCGAATTGGGTACCGACATCAACTCAAACCAGCAGTGGGTCATCAAGGGTACCAAGGATATGATCCAGCACATGGTCGATGGCGGCCACTCCGAGACTGGGTTGCTAAAGGTTGCCGATTACAACGCCGTTTATCTCTCTGGCGGCGTCCCAGATGGCGGTTTCAGCAAGAGCAAACTTTAATGTTATCCGACGAAAATATGATCTATAATTATTTATGAGCTTTCCTAGTGACTTTATACTATATAGTGTAGATCGGCGCATTTCGGTTTGGGCCCAAGGTCCGGTCACGTGCGCAGCGATACGTGAAAATTCAGTCAAGACCTCGATCACCATTATGGCCAGGCCACCAATTCAAATCGGGCGAGAGCTTCGGCTACCGATGCTACGCTCTCTCTCGACACCTGCGTCAACGGTCTCGGTGCGTGCTTTCGAGGAGGTTCACTCCCAGACAAATACGACACAGCGTCGACCGACTCTTGGGTCCATATTGACCTCAACTCCCAGCGAGAGCTTTATTCTGGGCTTGACTCAAACTCATCTCAAGTCCACCTTCTTGCCCAAGCAGACTAACGCTGGAAAGGTCAAGAGAGAGATCTTGGGGCTCTTAGCGAACAAGAACTACGACGAACTACTCAAAGTCATGGCTAAGTGGGTTGGCGCCGCTAAAACCTCAGGTTTGGGCCAGGTCTTGACCCCACAAGAGTTTTCGCATGTCATGTCGTTTCTAGTCAAGTACCAAATAGGCACAATCACGAGAGCAGCGTCAGAGAAAACGAAGGACTCAGATTCTTACGAAACCCGCAAGAAATTCGCCCATGCCCATGAGGTGAGAGAGAGATTACGATTCATCTACTCGTCTCTCTTATACGGAAAGGGTCATCTTTACGATAGATCCAACAGACAGGAGTTATACACTCTTAACACGCTCGACTACGAGAACTTGATCTCGCTCGAGTTGAGCAATGGGAAATTGGATTTGGCCCAGAAATGGCTCAGGCATATTGAAGAGAAGTATCCAAACGGCACATTCAATAACAAATTCAGCTACAACTTGTGGATTTTGAAATTGAAGGTCATTGGCGGCGCAGCTACGTCGTTGTGGAGGCTTCCATCTAATGAGCTCTACGAGAAGAGTATCAACCCCAGACGCCTGCGACTCAGCGCAGAAAGGCAGTGGCTTGAAGTTTTCGACGACTTCACTCGGAACCAGCTGAAGTCACTGGGCAACAGTCATTACGTGTTCGATAAGCCATTGATCATCGCATTACTCAGATCGATCGCATATTCGAAAAACGTCCCCCAGTTAGCAAAACTCGTCGAGCTGAACTGGGGAATCACGAAGCTGGGCAAATTGCTAGCAAACTTCCAGAAGCCAGCTTTGGGAGACCCGATGTACCCTGACTTAGATGTCTTAAGGACGATAGTCGTATCCATGGTGTTCAACAATGAGTTTATTCCCAGCATGGCATATATCAATGCGTTCCAGGATCATTACGGTCTTGTCTTGAACTCCACCAGATCGAAGGTTTTTTGGGACCAAATGTTTCGCTGGTGCGAGATGACAACTAGATATTCAGAGTACAGAGCTCTTCAGCATTACATCAAAGAGACCGGAAGCGATCCGTTTTTGCGTCCTTCTAGCGAGGAAAATCTATCTGTTTCGCTCGAAGAAGCTAAAAAGTCGGTTCACTTTGACTACGAAGGGTTTTTGAGCTTCCTCGCGGACTTGAGAAACAGGAGAGTCGGGTTGATTCAAGAGCTTTGGAAGTGCCACCATCGAAGCGATCCTGGTTTCTCTGTGAAGGTGTACGTTACGTATCTCAGGATTGCAACGGAATATCCTCTGGAGGAGCGCTTTAACGAATTGTTGACCCAGCTAGCTATGCAGCATCACCTCCACCTGGTTTCACCTCACTCGTTCAATGCCCCTGCAGCTGAGCGCAAACTCAAGTCGATTGGTGAGCTTTATGCGAAGACGTTGAAGTCATGGCTTGAGTACAAGGGTCAGCAGGGCCAACTCGGACAGATGCTGGTAATTGTCAACAAGTGGTCACTAGATGAGCACATGTCGAAGACACTAAGTGAGTGGGTTCAAGGAGAGGAAGGGCGTTATCTAGAGCTCTTGAGCGAGAAGCAGTTGCAAGAAGAGAAAGATGATGAGGAAGAGTTCTTGGGGCTTATGTAAATACATGAATCATTTTGGGGAAATAGATAATTCCGTGGCAAAGTCAGCAACTGCGTAGTGGGCCTTCAAATGCGTAGTGTGCCTTCAAAAAGGCATGAAAGCATCTTTTCCTGTCCTTCAATCATGCTATGCAAAGTCGTGCGCGGATACGAGGTTCGCGTAGTGGACACCTCCACTATTTTCGTTCGATAAACGCCGCATATTCTACACTAATCAACGAAAATGGCTGAAGGCTTGGAGAAAATTACTGAGGTTCCCGTTGAGTTCTTCAAGGATGGTTCCGCATTTGTCAGAAAGTGCCAGAAGCCCACCAAGAAGGGTATGTTAACTTTAAACTTTGGATGATTCACTTGAAATTTCAAATCACCAAGTCCGAATACGTGGACACTTTTGAATCGCCATATCCTGAACTTATACTAACTACCAGAGTACTTTAAGATTATCAGAGCCGTCGGTGTCGGTTTCGTGATGATGGGTATCGTGGGCTATGTTGTCAAGTTGTTGCACATCCCCATCAGATATTTGATCGTTTAGTTCACTTAAGCATAATAAACTTTGACTATTGATAAGCCTCCTGCTATTCGGAGGAGACATAATGTCCAAGTAGTTTCCAGCTCGTGGTCGTCGAAAATGAAGTGGTGATTTTGGTTGCCCGCAAAGCGCATACTTGCCAACGATCCACCCACAGATAAAGCGGAAGCTTACCTATTTGGTTGGTAGTTCCTACGTAGGTCCACTGGTCTATTCAGATAGCTTCATTCAGATAGCTTCCGTACGTAGATTCCCACGTAGTTCAAACAAGCTTAGGGCAGCGATAAACGAACCACAGTCAAAATGAGAGGGAGCTGCGCAAAATATAACATCCTTAACCCGAACAGAAACACCTTTGTCAGCTACATCCAAATCGGGAGATGAACGATCAACTCAACTTGGGCTTATTCAATACTGGAGTCACTCGACTGTGGTCCTGCATGGCCTGGCGATGCCTGAAATTTTCGATGTAGGACCCATCTTTCGAAACCCAGTACTTACCCAATGGCAGTGGACTCAACGACCTCCTTTGTTCGGAAGCTAGCCCATAATGACGCTTCCATAAGAGCTTCTGCCTTCGAGGCATTGCAGGCTTACTTGAAGTCCAAAGCCGCTGCAAAACTCGATCTCTTTGAAATGCAGAAGTTGTGGAAAGGTCTCTATTATGCTATGTGGTATTGTGACAAGCCCATCCCACAGCAGAGCTTGGCCGGCGACTTGGGTAAATTGTTCTCCGAGGTTGTTCCCCAGGAAAAGTTGGCGATTTTCCACGAGGCCTTTTGGATTATTTTGCTGAAGGAGTGGCCAACAATCGACAAATGGAGATACGACAAATACTTGATGCTCGTTAGAAGAGTGATCAGACATCAGCTCTTCAGGTTGGCGGACAACGAGTGGTCTCAGAGTCAGGTGGATGAATTCTTGGCTGTACTCTCGAACTACCCGCTTGCCAACAACATGAAGTTCCCTCAATCTTTGGCGTACCATGTTTGCGACTTGTACGTGGACGAAATTGAATACGTCATCTTCAAAGATTTCAGGGACTACAGTCAGGAGGACGATGAAGATGAAAGTCTGGACGATGAGAGCGAATCGGAAGAAACGAAACCGCCCGCAAAAGAAACCAAATCCAAGTTGAGCGAGGAGGAAATTGCATTAAAGAAAAAGGAGATTGTGGAGAACACTCCTCTCTCGAAGTTGATCACGCCGTTCGAGACGTTGGCTGCGACTGCTAAGAACAAGGCCATGAGAACAAAGTGCAAGGAAGAGGTGCTTGAAAACGCAAAATTGGTGGAGTGGAGCGTTGTGAACAACAAAGACGAAAGTGATTCAGAGGATGAATGGACTGGATTCTAGCATAATGGGAAAAATACATAAAATCAATATAGAGGTACTTCTGATAAGGCATGTAGGTTCATCGCACTCATCGCATGGAATTCAAGACAACCCCACGGAATGCCTCCTACTGATGCAAACCAGTACATTCCCAAGTACATTCAAAACGTACCATGGTATTACAAAACAGGAACTAGTGGCGACAACGCGGATGGGTTATCTCATCAAAGAAAGAATCCTGAGCAAGAAGCCATCGATCACAGTCTACCCCAGGCCGGTTCGGGCATTCAGGACAAATTCGAGAAGATCGACGGGTACGACGTACGCATTGCTGATGACTACGCTGCCAAGAGGGACCGCTGGCACGGTCATACTGCGGCAGAATGGGATGATATCTTGAAGAAGTGGGATACCATCAAAAAGGCAAAGAATCAGGCCGTTGCAGACAACAATGACTCCGACGATACCGACTACGAACTCGAACTCGAGGAATTGGGCCTCGACAGGAAAGTCATTAGGTCGAACCATGCGGAGGACCCGATGGAGAAATCTATACGAGACAGGAGGGACGTTCCCGCGTACATTTTAGCTATCAACGCAAACCAGGGAGGCAAGATCCGCTTAGGCAAGGACTCGACCGCTGCACTCGTCAACGATGACAGTGACTTTGTCAAAGAGAGCAATGATGCGAAGGAGTTCCGCCAAATGCAAAAGTTTGCATGGGAGCAGAACAAGCATTACGAGGAAAAGAAGCTGAGGGAGCTCTACCAAGCGCAGCTTGCAGGTATGAGTGATCCTCATGCTGAAGTTGAAAGTGTGGTTCCTGTGGATTTGGGCCTCAGTGTCGAGGCCAGTCCGACATTGATGATGTTGAAGGTCAGAGAGAACGAAGAGAGGAAACGAGCCGCTGGAGAGTTGAAGAAAAGAAACTTGATGAACAGGTACGGCTCTTAGGCTTATTTGCGCTTTTCACTCTTTTTGAGGGCCCATATTTGCCAATCCTTCACACGTACGGCTGGCTCGTCTCCACCCAAAATTTCGACGCCTTTGCACTCCTTGGCCGCCGCAACAAGTTGCTTCCAGTCGTCGCCAATCAAATTCTTCATGCGCTCGAACTGGGCGATTTCTCTGAGCGGGACACCGCCGTTTTTCCGGTCAAACATCATACGAAGATGGGTGTCCTTTATCAAATTTTCCATGGAGAAATAATAAGCGAGTTGGCCGACCACAGCTTCCCTACGCAACTTCTTGATGGTCTTCTCATTCTTGGCTGCCATTGCCTCGTAATCCATGTCAGCAACTTGGTATGGGAAAGGAAAAAGGCCTGTTGGAGGCATGAAAGCATGATTCGGCACAATGGGATATGATTTTCGTGGCACAAACGGCGAATGCAGCAGAGAATCCGAAGAAAGTGGTGCCATCATGGGAAAAGGCATAGGCACAAAACCCAGATTCCAGGGGTAATATGGGAAGTGACCAAACATTGGGAACGGCATCAATGGGAATCCACTCTCGGTTTCTCCCTGTGGAAAAGGCAACCGCCCTTTCTCTCCATTCGTCTGACCATGGGCTCGAGACAACAGCGGTGGTACCCATGAGGCGGGGTTCTCATATGTTGAAGAGCCAAGAGCGTAGCCCGGGCTGTACAATAGGGAGCTTTCTTGAGAATCAACGGAAAGCTGCGACGTCACCTCCACATCTAAAAGCTCCGTCCCTAATGTGTTCGAAGGGTTAGGGGTAGTGGCATTCACTCTCTCAACGGAGTCGGGGGATTCTTGCGGCACCTCTGGTGCCAAAGACTGGAACATGCTAGGATCCCAAGGCTTCCAATCATTCCTTTTGGGCGTCTGAGCGCGGACTTTTGTGAGCTTCTTCCCTGACAGCTTCCTTTTAGAGCTCCTAGCTGACTCGCGATGAGTACCGCCGACCGTATTTTGCAGATTGGCCGCGTTCTCGTTAATTTCTTTACTGCGACCTTCCTGAGAAGCACTCTTCGAGTTTTTAATGGCGCGGCCAGCCTCGGGGGTTCTTGTTTCAGGATCGTGAGATTGCACGTCTGTCAAATCATTCTGTTGCTCGGAGGATCCAATTGGTAGATTGGACGACATTGGCGACGGTTCTCTCCGATCTCCTAACTTGTGCTCTCCGCTCCAAGCGCATACTTCCGGTGGGGGCAGAGAAATGAGTTCTTTCATATGGGTGCAAAAAGACAAATGCAAAAATTTCGCGCCAATGAACTTGCCTAACTACATAGGATACCGAAGCATAGACAGAATCTACTAATTAACCCTATTTTCTATAAGACTTCATGAGCCTGATCATCTCCAAGCCTTTCGTTAACTCCGCCTCCGCAGTGTCCAAATCCTCGTAGTTGAGAGCGGATATGGCAAACTTCGCATGTTTCTGGATCTTGCTTATATGCTCTGTAGAATCCAAGATGGTATGTATGTCTTCCTTGGTGACTGGAGCATGATGCTGAGAGCTCCCTGTCATTTCACTTTTGCGTTCAGGCTTGGCAACAACCTTGGGAACCAGCTTGGTTTCGGGTTCTGGCGAGTCGGCCTTGAACACTTGAATCGAAGACTTTCTGTTGATCTGAGAGAGGTCGTCATCGGGCAAGAACTTGGGTGCTCCAGGAAGCTTGAGATTCCCGTCGTCCTCAGCAGGGTCGCTGGGGTCGAACTTGGGCGCACCTGGAAGGGCGAGGGACGGAAAGTCTTCGCCTTCGTTGTCGTTGGACTCTTTTGGCTGTTCTGGAGTAAAATCATCCCCTTCATTGGTTTCCTCTGGGAGGTCAGGGGTGCCTTGGTCCGCACTCGGCTGCTCCAATTTGGCTAACTCTGCAGCTAATTCCTGGTCTTCGTTTTTGGCAGGGGTCTCCTCCTTTATAACCTTGCTCAACTGGTATTTGAGCGTTTTGATCTTTTCTTTGGTGAAAGCCACGAATTCATCCTTGTTCGAACATTTACCGGCGGTGGTGGCAGAATAGTCAATTTCCGACTCGTCGTCGCCGTAGAGAACCTTAAGAAGCGACCAGAAGTTGAGGGCAGCCCTGAACTTCGAAATTAGTTGCTTCTTGTCGTAGCCATCAACCTTCAAATCCTCAAGGCAGCTGTTGAATAGCCTGAAAGCAAAGACGAACACCAAGTTGATCGACAATTGCTTGCTGTCGAGAACCTTGCGAACAGACTCATCTTCGTGCGAACTTCTCAATGCCTCGGTATCGTCCAAAAGGCCAATGGTAAACTCCTCGACCTCTTTGCTGGTTTGGTGTATCTTGTTGGTGAGAATATAGTCCAACACATATAGTTTGCAGTAGTAGCTGACTACCGGGTTGGCAGTTTGCAACTCAACTGAGCGCATGATGTACTGCGTGACATTTTTGTCCTGCTTTATAGACGTGGGGATGGAGTCTACCGAGATCATGAGTTATGGGGTAGTTGGTGCGAGGTACAGGTCTTATGACAAGAGGAACCAAGATAAGATAAGTCCGACAACTATACCCCGGGTCATTATGAAGCCTTCAACTGAAATACTGGTCATTACGAATCTTTACA
This sequence comes from Helenozyma rhizophorensis, assembly GCA_030573355.1. Lineage (NCBI taxonomy): Eukaryota > Fungi > Ascomycota > Pichiomycetes > Serinales > Metschnikowiaceae > Helenozyma > Helenozyma rhizophorensis. The sequence goes on from JAJMDD010000012.1 coordinate 143,832, forward strand.
TAGCCGTTAAGAATTGAATACCTGGCATTTGCGTACTTATCTATGTCATGCACTCAATATCGTCACTGGCGATCTTCAGCTCTACTTCATCCTCTCTTCCAAATGTCCCTCTATTGGGCACATAGAGCTCTTATTCCCACAACTTAATCTTCTATTTCAATCTTTACGGGTACAAGTCACTCACACTGACTCATTTCGACACTTTGGTCGATCATAGTCTATGTACAGCTAGTGCAAGTCTGGCATCCGCAAGATCTCGCCGTTGTTGTTGCGGGCATCCTCCTGCAACATCTTGAGCAATTTGGACTGTTTCCACTGCTCAGGTAAAGGCGTGACGTCGTAGTTTTCCGTGGCCCAATAGTAGATGTCCCAATCAGCCTCGTCGAGAAGCCGGTCGAACTCGTCCAACTGATCCATGTTGAAGGTATGCAAGTGTTTCTTGGCGAAGCGGGACAACAACAAGTCGCTTTCTAAGATGCCTCTCTTCCGAGACTGATAGGTCAATCTGGCACGCTTGATCTCGATGGTTTCGCCCGTTCTCTTGATGGGATCGATTCTGGAGGCAAGTTCATTGTACGTGGGGTTTTGCGGCTTGCCGTGGTTAAGCAAAGTTCTGCTTGTCGTTGTGAGTGATCTGACGCTTCTGTTCCACATGGTGATGCGGAGAAATTTCAGTGCGCAAGATCGTAAACCAGTTGAGTGCATTGATGGCACCAACTATACTAAGTGAAAATAGTCTTGACCCCTGAACTAATCCTCTAAGTATGTTTCGTAGTCTCGGTTCCCTTACCGCTAATTTGCATATCGAGACGTAAAACAAGAGTATTCGAGTAATACATTACAGTGTGGGCAACATACTGAATAGCTACTTTTCGATGAAAGCTATCATAATCTCACCAACATCGCTATCACAACTGGCCATACTGATACAACCAGCATCATCACAGTCGGCATCATCGAGAAAGCAAGGGCATCGGTGGAAGTGAATGCGAAGTGCTTACCTTCTCTGTTAGTCAGTTGCCAAGCAATCTGATTTCTTACACATTCGAATTCGAGACCTATTTGGCATCTCTCATCTCTTCCATGAATACTTAAGGACGAATGTACGAATTTATTAGCGTCGTTTGGCCATACCGAATCGTGGCTTTGATATCTCTAGAGCTGCACGTTTGCGCGCTACTACACGCAACTGTTAACATTACTTAATAGCGGGCCGAGCAAGGCCTCCATTGAAAACACCAAAGAATAGTCCATTCTTGCCATGGGCAAAGCAGTCTCGAAGCTCTCGAAAGACGAGATCAAGCAACTACGTGACCGCACGCTCTTCGACAAACGCGAGCTCCAGCAATGGTACAAAGGGTTCCTACGTGATTGCCCCAGCGGACAGCTCTCAGAGGAGGAGTTTGCCAAAGTTTTCAAGCAGTTCTTCCCCTTCGGTGACCCGACAGACTACTGCCACTACTTGTTCCGCATCTTTGATACGGACAACTCCAAGTATATCGACTTCAAAGAGTTTATCGTGGCGCTTTCGCTTACTGCTCGAGGCGACCTCAACCAGAAACTCGAGTTCAGCTTCAAGTTATACGACTTGGACCGCGACGGCAAGATCTACTACGATGACCTCTTGACTGTCATCACTTCCATATACAAGATGGTGGGACCCATGGTTGCTCTTCCGGATGACGAAAAAACCCCAGAATTGCGGGCGTCCAAGTTATTCAATGTGATCAACAAAGACACCGAGTTGGACTACTTGGATTTCAACGACCTAAAGCGTATAGTGAAGGCCGACCCGTCCCTTATCACGTCGCTCAACTCGTACGAGGGTTTGGTATAGCAAGTACTCTAAACTTATATTAATACCAAAATATTACATTCTGTCCCATAATACAATTCCGCCGTTACTGTTGTCCCTCGACCGCTTCAAGCAAGCCGTCCAACAACTCGTCCACTTCGTTTATATCGACTCCTGTGCAGAAACTCACAACCTTTTTAAACTTGGCAGTCAACACGCTGTAGTCGTGCAAGTTGTCTAGCTCTCGCTGGAGGTTGGCGTTCACCTCGTTGTAAGCCTTCAATCGCGCATTCAATACTTCGGCCGACGGTAGCGCGTCCAAGTCCACGGGGACTGGCTTTGCTTCGGGGTCTTTGACCAACTGGTCGTAAATGGGTTTGATGATGAAGGGCTCGTCCGCGTCAAACTTGACTAGCGTGGCGTTCTCAAGCTCCTCTGTGAATATGTTCTCCTCTTCACTGTTATCTAGCTCCTTGTCGAGCTCCTTCTTGAGCATCTGAACCTTGTCGTTGATGTTGGTCATTTGCAACTTCATGGTGTCGATCTCGTAGACCTTTTCTGTGATCTTCTTGGCGATAAAACGATTGTTGGCCGTGATGATCGTTGTGTCACGCAACTCCTTGTTCAAGCTGTTGATCTCCTTCTTCTTCGCGTGAATAACCAGCTCGTACTCCTTGTTGGTGCTGGTCAACAAATCCTGAATGGACTTCAAGATTTTGTTCGAGAGCAACGACGAGCTGACCACCTCGCTCGTTGGTGTCGTTTCCTTGTCATTTTTCGTGGGCCCTGGGGTCTCCATCTCTCCGACGCCTCGGTAGGGAGCCAGCTTATGCAAAAATTCCACACCCGTTCGAAGGAGCAGGAGCAAGTACTCTCCGTACTCGTTGTTTGCGTCAAGTGCCTCGAGGAGCGTCCTGGACGCATACGCCGATTGACCGTTCGCCTGGTATGTCGCGCGCAACTCCATCACCTGTTTGACCGCCTCGAAGTCGGTGGGCTTCACTCCCATATTGTTGCTGAGCGAGGGGTCTGCGTTGAGCTCGAGAAGCACGAAAATAAACCACTGCAACTCATGTTCGCCTGCAAGGTGGAGCGCAGTGTTGCCGCTCTGGGTTTCCTGTGCATTGACGGTCTCGTGGCACATGTGATATAGGTTTTTCTCCTTGTCGGCGTTCGAGATCATCCACTCGAGGATCTTGCTCAAGTAGAACCTGGCGCACTTGTAGTTCTTGGACGCCAGCGCGACCAAGTAGTGCAAGAACGACTGATGCTTGCTGTCGTAGAGCCACAAGTTGGGCCACAACCAGTCGCGAAGCATGTCGGAGAAATTGCCCTTTTCCATCGCGTTGGTCACCTGAATGGTGGCGATGAGCGCGGACTCGCCCTTGTTGTCCCCGCGGATGGGCGAGCATATTTTCAGCTCGATGAAGCCGGCCACCAAGTTGATGGACGCGAGAGTGGCCGCGTAGTGAAGCGCGGTCTTGCCCAGTGCGTCCAAGGGCACGTCCAACACGGCGGAGCGGTCGCCGGCGCACCTGTCGAAGATGGCACGGAACTGTTTCTCGATGTCCGCCGTCGCAAAAACCACCGAGTCCTTGCCGTCGTTCTTGAATATGTCGCTGAACAAGAGCTTGGCCTCCGCCACGAGGTCCGAGTGCTTGTCGTCCGACACCAAGGGCGGCAATGTGTACGGAGAGTTGGAGTTGCTGGCCGCAGCCGCCAGCACCGCCAGCACCGCCAGCACCGAGGCCTTGCGCCGCTTGCGGGGCGTCTCCGTCGGGTCATCCGCCGGGCGCTTTTCGGGCGAACCGTCGGGCTTGCGCAACTTGTCAAAGTCGTGCACATCGACGAGAAAGAGGCTCTTGAGGAGGCTGTAGAGGTCGAACTTGACGGCTATCAGAATGGCCTTGTCGTAGGGGATCCAGATCCCGCGGATCTGTGCAACCTCGTGCGTCGAGAAGTCGTTGAAGAGAGGCACGCCGGTGGAGCCCTGCGCCATGTACTGCGAGGACGAAAACACCTCGTTGGAAAGGAAGGCGTCGACCTGCTCCTGCGTGAGGAGGTGTAGCAGCACCAACACACGGAGCATCTGCGACACATTGACGTACGAGTCTTGCACGCGGCGCAACACGAGCACGGTGTCGGTGTCTGTGGAGATGGAGATCTGGATGAACTTCTGGCCCGAGTAGACTCCGGACGATACGGGCGACGCACGTGCGGCCCGCTGTCGCAAGTGAGTCGAGGACAACTGGTGGGAGATGGAGTTGGTTGTGGTGTCGCCCACGTTTTGCGGAGAGTCCATGCTGGTGGTGTCGAGCATGTTTCCTGTTTGGGCGTAAACTAGGACGTGTAGACCCGTACACCGGGCTACATTTCGACGGACTTCGCCGGTTAAACGGGCGGAATTGGGCGCCTGTTGCCAAGAGGGTCTGCTACTCGAGGTTATGCTACTTTTGGGCTCGTGTTCGTTTCAATTCGTGGGTGCAACTTGGGTTGGTGGTGGCTGGTTTCTCGCTTCGGGTGCGAAAACTTGAAAATACGTGAACTGCTCGTCGGAAGAGGAGTCTCGAGAAGTGGCCTTGTAAAATCGTACGCTGCAAAAATCGGAGAAACGTCTATGTTTGGTGAACTGAAGCCAGCAATGACGCCGCTAACTACACAATAGCCTACGACCAGCTATCTGGTCCTTCTTGCCTCTATGAGTGCGGCCGATTCGTTAGTAGCGTTGATCGGAATTTACATTTACGTGACCTTCGGCCATTCACCATTGCGTGTTCGGGGTGAATTCTATTAGGTGGGTTCATTTCATTCGGTGTTTCATACATTTGGGTGCTTGTTCCATTAGGTGGGGTAAGTGTCGCACTCATCGCAGCTATCGCACATCACTATCACCTCATCACACATCACCAACACTTCACATGGACTATTCCGACCGCGTCAACTCCAAAAAAGGAGCCGGCGGCCTTGCCGACAAGCACGAGACAAATGTCCACACCAAGCGACGCATCCAGGAGCTCTTGACGACCCAGGTGCTCAATATAGATAACGACCCGTACGTGTACCGCAACCACTCGGGCCTCTTGGAATGCCGTCTTTGCCTCACCACACACACAAACGAGGCGTCGTACATCTCGCACATCGGCGGGAGGAAGCACAGCATGAATCTCGAAAAGCGCCGGATACTTGATGAGAAGCAGAACCCCACCAAGAGGGAGGCCAGTGCAGTGAGCATCACCAACACAGAGAAAAGGAGCTGGCGCAAGATCGGCCGCCCGCAGTTCAAAGTGACGAAGATCAGAGACACGAAAACGCTACGCATGGGCATGCTTGTTCATGTCCAGCTACCGAAGATCACTGTGCGCGAGCCGTTCTTCCGGCTCATGTCGTACCACGAGCTCACGCAGAAGAACCAGAACGTGGCAGGCTCATTCTTGCATCGCGAAAAGCACGATTACGAAACAGAAGACGACTTGGACCCGAGTAAGTGGCAATACGTGGTGGTGAGTGCGGAGCCGTACGAGAACATAGCAGTGGCCCTTCCGCTGGCCAAGATAATCGAAAAGCCCAAAGAGGGCATGGCGGACAACTTCTGGTGGTTCTGGGACGAGGACTCGAAGGAGTTCTTTCTACAGATGTTGTTCAAATAGACCGCGTCTCCTAGCCAATGCTAAAGGTAGCCAATGCTAAATCTAGCTAATGCTGTAAGCTAGCCAACTATAATAGAGGCAATGCAATAAACAGCCAATGCTATGCATATCATACGTTTCTGGACGAAATCGTAGATATTCTTCGGTAGATGAAGTGGTCCTGTACGGGTATCACTGGCCAGAACCCCAGAATTCGGCACTGCGGGCACCATCATGACTCAAACGGAAAACACGGAACAATGCTTGTTCCTTGAGAAATGCGAGGCAGCCTACAACTTGGTCCAGGACTACTTGAACGACAGCTTGCCCGCTGACCACCTTTCGGCTTTGAAGCCACCGTACACAGTGAGATCTCAACGAAGACAAGTGGTCAAAGAAAAGGTCAAGAAGTCGTTTGAGGTGCTCGAGGCGGCCCTTGAGAACCACAAGTATGTACGAAGCACGCTACTGGAGAATCACACTAACATTTAGTATTGAGGAAATCGCCCTCTCGTACAACGGCGGCAAAGACTGCCTTGTCATGCTCATTTTGCTCATGGCGTCCATCCACAAAAAGTTCTCGTCTCTGCAAACGAGCAATCCCCACGTCAACTTGCTACCCCGACACTACCGGCTCGACTCCATCTACATCAATGCAGAAGAGCCGTTCCCGGAAGTGTCCGAGTTCATCAACCTGTCCACGCAGGATTATCATTTGAACCCAATAACCATCAAGTCGTCCTTGAAGGAGGGCTTCGAGCACTACTTGACCAACGTCAACCCGAAGGTCAAGGCCATAGTGGTGGGCATCCGGTACGCCGACCCGTATGGCTCGCAGTTGCACTATGAGCAGGCGACAGACCACGACTGGCCCGACTTCCTTAGAATCCACCCTATCTTGCACTGGCACTACTGCGACGTATGGGACTTCATCCTCGCATGCAACTTGCCCTATTGTTCCCTTTACGACAAGGGTTACACCTCGTTGGGCGGTGTGGATACAACCGTCCCCAACTCATTCTTGAAGGTAGGCGACTCCTTTTTGCCAGCTTACATGCTCGAGGAGTACGCGGACGAGCGCGAGCGCGTGGGACGAACCAAAAGCACGTAAAGATAGACTGTAATACAATCCACTGAATGAACACTCATGTTTCTCTGCGCGAGCTGCCCGCAGCTTTCAAGAGCACCTGCTTGAAGTACTTCTCGGCGTGCGGGCCCACGCCGATGTCCCCGAGCGCCAACTCGGCGGAGGTGGTGCCCACGGAGATGGGGACATTGGTTTTGCCTTGTTCTTCCAACTGTAGCGTCTTCATGCGCAAAAGGAGCTCCACTTCTCTCCTGTTGTTCTCGTCAATCAACGCCTGCAAAGATTGAATGTACTCCACCGCTTTCGACAAGATCTGGCCCTTGTTGGGCTTTCCATCCTTGGTGCCGGTGGACTTTGAGATCCCGTCATCGTAGCCGTTCCCTGGTCCTTCTTTCGCGGAGTCCTGGAAGAAATCAGAGGGGATCAAAGTCAAGAGCTGCTGAATGCGCTCGTTGATATTATCCCTGCGTTTGCGTTCGTTGCCTTGTTCGTCCTCGTCCTTACTGTTGTCGTCATCTTCCTCGGACTTGGGGTAGTAGGTCGAGTTTCGCCTCGACTGCGGCTTGGAGATTCCGCCCTGAGAAATTCCGCTGTTGCCTTGGAAGGATGCAGACAACTGCTTCTTGATGTCTTGGGACCTGCCGAGCAATTCGACGTTAACGGGAGAGCCAGCATCCGTGCTCAAGTTGCCAATGTTGATATTGGGAATTGAGTAGCCTTGGCCATCGTTCGAGTCACGGGACCCTGGCTTATCGTTGTAGCTCAGGTAAGAGTCAGAATAGTCGGCCATGACGTGTAACACGAGAAGAGAATGAGTAGTTATTGTTCTGATAATGCATCTACGTTGCGCGCAGTAACCTATTTTTACTGTACTTCGCAATCGCCTACTGTGAGTCCGCGGCGTCCGATATCTATGCCATGCTATCTATGTACATTCCAGTAGTCCAGTTTCTGCTCTCCCTTCAACCGGATGCTCATCGCTCGGAGCTTGTCTCCCAAGTTCTGAGCTCTTTTTTCGTCCTCTTTCGACCAAATGGGCTGCCCGCCAGGGTTGTAGAGCGACTGGCCCATTCTCATGGTGTGATAGGTGCCCAAAATCTCCTTTAGGGTTGAGAACGTAAGAAGATCGCCCGAAAACCCGTTGTTCATCATTTCCACCACGATGAGCTCGACCTCACAGAGTGTGGACTTGCCCAAGTAGACCCAGTACACCTTCAACATCTCGTTGTACGTCTGCTGGTTGCACACAATGGTGTAGAGGTTGATGTCTTCCTTCACTGCGTTGAACAAGGTGAGAGCCATCTCCCCGTCAAACTTGGTGGAGCTAAGCTCGTGCAAGATGTGGTTGAACACCACGGGCATTGTGAGCGAGTTTAGATGAGGCTTTTCAGGATGCTGTTCACTTTGGCTGTTGATTTTGTCGCAAAATTGCCGATGTCTTTCATTGAAGGCGGCCACAGACTCTCCCTTTCTGCGATGAAGGTAGAACTCAGCAGCGTCGTAGTCGGCGTCCGCGTACCTGTTGAAGAAGTCGCTCGAAAAGTCAATCAACTCTTTCTTAGTTTGTAACTTCAGCAAATAGGTAAGGGTAGGTTCCAAGGCCGCCGCGACAGCTTTTTGCATTTTCTCGGCATCTCTGCTGTTCACTTGACTCGCATTACTCTGTTGGCCGGTCTGGTTCACTTTCGAAAACGACTCCTGTAAGTGGAGGAGCACTTCGCTGTGCAACTTGTCGCCCGTCTGGGGCTTCTCCTCTCCTTTGGTGAGATAAGAGTCGAAGATTTTCAGAAACACACTCTTCTCCTCCGCCACAAGATCAGGGCCCGCTTTGCTTCTCCTCACCTCACCGAATAAGTCCTCGTCCGTGCGATCAACGTCGATGGTTCCAGTTCGGTTGCGTGCTAGATCGGTGAAAAGCTCATCCAACTGTGGGGATTTGGTGTTGTCTCCATCATCTTGCAAGGCCAAGTGGGCAAAGATGTCGTCAATGTAGTCGGCTTGGTCAGTTTTGCCTACGTCCTCTTGTGTTACACCCCTCGTCACCTCTCCTTGAAGTGGTTCTTCATGTTGATTTTGAAGTTCACCCAAATCTGACAATCTCTCCATGAACTTGTAGGGATTCTCAAATGTCGATTCTTCCAAGTCCGTACCAGATGCAGCATCCACTTCTGACTCTCCGGTAGGAGCTCTTCCCTCCGAAGAAGATGTCGGAGAAGTGAGATTGTCGCCGCTCAGGGCGGACGTATGTTCCTCCGCAGCCTGCTCATTGTGCTTTCGAGAGTGCTCTTCAATATTCAAATTTAGGGTGAAAAGCCCTTTGTTTTCCGAAGAGTTTTGACGCAAGGTATATATGGGCTTTCCTCCTAGTAGCCTGACTCGCCAGGATGTCACGCCTCGGGCTAGAATTCTCCTCAGATACATAGAGTGATCTTGAGAAATTTCAGTACTGTATGAATAAGATGATGGAGCTGCGTGAGGAGGACCGAAAATTATCAATACTGCTAGCAGAGGTAATCTAGTAGAAATATCGACAATACTAGTAGAGATAATGCTGGTAGAGATGATGCTTGTAAGGAATATATAGCGATATTCTAATTAAGGGTCGGTTCCAAGACCACCAAATCAGGTACTGGAGCCGCGGCGGCCGGCTGGGCCGCAAGCTTGGCCTCGCGCTGCTTGCTCTTGACGTTGAAGACGCCCTGATCCTTCGTCTCCTCCACCTCTAGATTGTGCCCATCTCCAACAAGGCTCTTGTAGTCAGGGTGGTCAATTTCCCACTGCTGACCGAGCCTATCGCACAAGTACGCCACAACGTCGTCACAGTAGCCCAAGAGCGACACGTCAAAGTTGCAGTGACCAATGGGGTCCTTGTTGATTAAGAGCTGGGGAATGTTGTCCGGCAACTTGTCGACGATGTCAGCCACCGGAGCTACCTTGAGCGAGGTGCCGATGCTGATGAGAAAATCGCACTCCAGGAGGTCCCTCGCGATGTGGTCGTGGAACAAGCGCGGTAGCGCCTCGCCGAAGAAGGTGATGTTTGGCTTCATCACGCCGTAGCTCTCCTCCATGACCACGTTGTCGCTGTTCATGAGCTTTTTCCGCTTGGAATTGCACTTGGGACAGTACGGGATCTCCCTGCTCCGCATCACGGGGTACAACGTCTCGCCTTTCACCTGGTACCCGCAGGTGACGCACGTGGCGAAGGCAAACGAGCCGTGGCACTGGATCATCTTGGCCTGCAGAATGCCGGCGTTGGCCTCTAGGTTGTCGATGTTTTGCGTGTAGTTGCGCAAAAGCTTGCCCTTGTCCTGGAGTAGTCTGATGAACTTGTGAAGCGGTGCACAGACGTGGTCGGGAGGCAAGATCATGTGCGCAATGGAGTAGAAGTTGGAGGGAAAGAGATGGAACATCTGTAAGTCAAACACGTCCTGCGGGTCGTCGAGCCCCAACTGAGAGATGCGCGAGTAGAAACCCTGGGAGGACCGGAAATCGGGGATGCCGAGACTGGTGGAGATGCCGGCGCCCGTGATCACCAAGATCTTCTGCGCGGACTGGAGTTTGTCCAACACATGGTCGATGGTGGAGAAGGTGTCGAGGCGGAAGCGCAACTGGCGCACGCGCTTCATGGCAAGGTTTAGTAGCTTGATGAGCTGGAGGAGGTTTTCGCCCTGCGAGAGCGGCGGGCAGTTCTTGGGCTTGAACCCGAGCCGCACAATGAGCCCCAAGATGTCTTCGCTGCTGGCTGTGGGGGGCAAGAACTTCTCCAAAAAGGCCATGGGGCCGTTGATCTTGAGGAACTTGCGGGTTGCGCTCACGTCGCCGTGGAGCGCCCGCTGCTGGAGCTCCCTCTCCTCTTGTTCCGCCTTAAGCGAGAAGCCCTCGCCGTTGAACTCCTCCAAGTCAGAGCTGCTCAAGCTTGGGCTCGACAGCGAGAGCAGCACAGAGGAACCTTTGGAGCTAGTCTCCTCCAGACGCTCCACAACTCCGTTGGAGAAAGAGGTCTTCCCATCGTCAGGGCTTTCTCCATCGTCATGCATGAAAGGCTTCGAGAAGGGCGCTAGCTGGCCGGAGACCTTCAGCTTCTTCGACACGTGCTGGAGCTCGGAGTCGGAGTCCGAGTCTAAAAGCACCACGTCCTGGTCACGAGAGGAGCCCATGCTGGCGAGATGCCTCCGAGACCGTGTTGACCAACGATACCATCACGTGGGAGGCGAGCACGTGACCCACACACCTCCCGCGCCCGTTGCACGGCGCCCTACTTATCGTCGAGCGGTACCTGCAGAACTCTCGTATGCGCTGGCGTTTCTGGGCCCTGTGTATAGTCGGGGTATGCCGCAAGGCGACGAATCTCGAGATGAGTTTGGATCAGGAATTCGAGACCAATGTAGTACAAGGGACTGGAAGGCATAGTGAACAAAGAGTGAGACAAAGAGTAAGACAGAGACCAAGAGAAAGAGAGTAAGAGAGTAAGAGAGTAGGTGAGTAAGAGAGTAGGAGAGTAAGAGAGAGTGTGAGAGTAAGAGTAGGTACGCAGGATATGCTCAGCCTCTCACTCTGGTAATCGGCTCTTTGTCTCGGCCGTTTTCTGTCAGACTATACGGAGGCGAGCCCGTTCCCCTCTTCGGCGAGCCCAAACAGGAAGCATCTGGTCCGCCTGTGATCGGGCCCAGAGTGTACACGGCGCGGCCGAAAAAGCGCACCTATATAAGTGTCGGAATCCACCACTTTTTCGCTACGCGTTCGCCCACTGCTTCTGGCCCGATTCTGACCCTCGTCAGCACCAATTGACCCAGACCCTCAGCGCAATGTTGGACAACGTCGAGTTTATCAAAACGCCCAAGGCCCCCGTCCAGCCCAAGGCTTCGGACGCGTGCGGCATCTTGACCACGGACTCGCCCACCATCCATAACGCTCCGTTGCCTGCGGACGGCCCCGGCAGCAAGCACTTCTCCAACACCGCGATGATCGCGTTGTTGGTGGTGGTGCCGTACTTTGTCACGCGCAAGTTGGGCCTCGGCTTCAAGACGTGGTTGTTCTTCTTCGTGTTGTTGGCGTTCCCCATCTTGATGGCGTACTGGACGCTCTTGTCGTCGTTCTCGCCACGCCTCAACGAGAAGGTCAAGCTCCCCGGCCGCCCCGTGTCGCACTACTTGGAGTTCCACACGCCCGAGTTGAAGGCGCAGTACGAGACCTCCAACAACGGCCAGGGCACCAAGATCCCCATGGAGACGTTCCACGAGTTGTACTTTGACAACAAGGTGTCGTTCAAGGGCGACTGCTTGGACGTGTTGGAGTACAGACACGACTGGGCCACGTTCCGCTTCACGTTGTCGCTCTTCCGCTTCTTCTTGTTGGGCATGCTTCCCGAGGTGATCTTGCACTCCAAGTCGCAGGACGAGGAGCAGGTCAGAGACCACTACGACCGCGGCGACGACTTCTACACGTGGTTCTTGGGCCCCAGAATGATCTACACCTCGGGCTGCATCAGCGACATCACCACGGAGGAGTCCTTGGAACAGTTGCAGGACAACAAGTTGAACACCGTTGCGTCCAAGATCCAGTTGCAGAGCTCCGACCACGTGTTGGACTTGGGCTGCGGCTGGGGCACGTGGACCGCGTTCGGCTCCTCGCAGTTTGGCGCCAAGATCACCGGCCTCACCTTGGGCAGAAACCAGACCAAGTGGGGCACCGAGCTTTTGGAGAAGTACGGCGTGTCTTCCGACCAGTCCAGAATTGTGTGCTGCGACTACAGAGACGCACCCAAGTCGCAGAAGGCCAACGGTAAGTACGACAAGATCACCTGTCTCGAGATGGCCGAGCACGTGGGTATCAGACGTTTTGGCGCATTCTTGAGCCAGGTGTACGACGCCTTGGAGGACGATGGACTTTTCTTTTTGCAGTACGCCGGGTTGAGAAAGAGCTGGCAGTACGAGGACTTGGTGTGGGGTTTGTTCATGAACAAGTACATTTTCCCCGGTGCCGACGCCTCCACTCCTTTGGCCTTCGTTGTGTCTGCCTTGGAGAGCGCTGGCTTTGAGATTGTGACTATCGACAACATCGGTGTGTCTTACTCGGCTACGTTGTGGAGATGGTACCGTAACTGGATGGGCAACCGCGACAAGGCGGTCAACAAGTACGGCATCAAGTGGTTCAGAATCTGGGAGTACTTCTTGGCGTCCTCCACCATCACCTCGAGACAGTCTGGTGCCACGTGCTTCCAGTTTGTGTTGAGAAAGAACTTGAACTCGTACCACAGAATCAACTACGTGCCTTCGATGTACGGAACCATCACCCCTTCCGTGAACGGCATCAAGTGGGCCAAGGACGAGTAATCCAATTGGCTGTATTTAGAACGAAGAAGCTCACAGGTTTTTCCAACAACTGCACTAACTCTCATTGAACCATTCAGTACCCTCTCCTACACCACAAGGAGCACTCCACTTTCTCCATGTCTTACAGATACCTTCTCTACCTACAATTCTTGGTTAGCGCACCAACAGTACACTCAGGGCCAGATCGAAGTAACTCCTTACAGTATTGCTCGGGGCGGATCTATTTTGCGCTCCATGAGATCGGCCCTCGAGACCTATTGTTTGGCCATCCTCACCCGAGAACTCAATTGAGTCAGAAGACTGTGAGTCGCGAATCACGTTCATTGCACAGCCGCACCCTTACCCCAGGCTTTCTACTCGCCACCATGGCTGGATTACCAGAGGAGCTCAAGTGCCAGTGGCCATTTTTCTGCTGCTATAGAACGCACAATGGTTCACAATAGGGACATTTGGTGGGGCTCGGACTTTGCCGCACATCCGAGCTGCCCATATCAGTGTTCCGGTCGACCGAGGGCATGCGGAGCCGGAGCTCGGTATGGGGGTCGGAGTCATGTACGCACCCGTGCCTCCCTATAGTGAAGCCTCGGCCAAACGCGCGAAATAGTCACAGGCCCCTTGACTCCGACCGGGGAGAGTTTCAATCCGGGGTACATGCTGCGGTATATAAGGCAAGCATATCCCCACCACTCAATCAGGAGTTTAGAACATCATGTCGTCCCCATTTCCAACCGTCGCGTCCAAATTGCAAGGAGTGCAAATTTTGGGGCCAATTCCCCAGGAGGCCAAGCACATCTTCTCGCCCGAGGCACTTGCCTTGGTTGCAACTTTGCACCGTAACTTTCAGGGGCAGAGAAAGAAGTTGTTGGCCAACAGAAAGGAGCAGCAGAAGTTGAGAGACCTGGGTGTGTTGCCCGACTTCTTGCCTGAGACCAAGTACATCAGAGAGGACCCCACATGGACCGGCCCCGCATTGGCTCCCGGGTTGAGAGACAGAAGAGTGGAGATCACCGGTCCTACGGACAGAAAGATGGTGATCAACGCGTTGAACTCGGGCGTGGCCACCTACATGGCCGACTTTGAGGACTCGTTGACCCCCGCGTGGAGCAACTTGGTGGATGGCCAGGTGAACTTGCACGACGCCGTGCGCAGAAACTTGAGCTTCTCGTCCAATGGCAAGCAGTACAAGTTGAACTTGACCCCCGGCCGCTACATCCCCACCTTGATTGTCAGACCCAGAGGCTGGCACTTGGATGAGGCCCACGTCTTGGTGGACGGTGAGCCCGTTTCGGGCGGCATCTTTGACTTTGCCATCTACTTCTACAACAACGCCAAGGAGGCTGTTGCGCAGGGCTTCGGTCCATACTTCTACCTCCCAAAGATGGAGCACCACCTCGAGGCCAAGTTGTGGAACGACATTTTCTGCCAGGCTCAGGACTACATCGGAATCCCCAGAGGCACCATTCGCGGCTCGGTCTTGATTGAGACGTTACCAGCTGCGTTCCAGATGGATGAGATCATCTACCAGTTGAGACAGCACATTGGCGGTCTTAACTGCGGCAGATGGGACTACATTTTCTCGTACATCAAGTCTTTGAGAAACCACAAGGAGTTCATCTTGCCCGACCGTTCGCAAGTGACCATGAGCGCTCCATTCATGGCCTCCTACGTCAAGCTCTTGGTGCACACGTGCCACAAGAGACAGGTGCACGCTTTGGGTGGTATGGCTGCGCAGATCCCCATCAAGGAGGACGAGCAGAGAAACAGGGCTGCTTTGGAGAACGTGGCGAAGGACAAGTTGCGTGAAGTGCAGGCTGGTTGCGACTCCTGCTGGGTGGCCCACCCCGCGTTGGTTCCCGTTGTGTTGAAGGTGTTCAACGAGCACATGAAGGGCCCTAACCAGATCAACGTTCCTCCCAAGGTGCCATACACACCCGTCACCGCAAGAGACTTGTTGAGTCCCTTCGTTGCCGGTGCTAAGGTGACCGAGGCGGGCATCAGAACGAACTGCATTATCGGCTTGTCTTACATCGAGGCTTGGTTGAGAAATGTCGGCTGTGTGCCCATCAACTACTTGATGGAGGACGCCGCGACCGCGGAGGTGTCGAGAACCCAACTCTGGCAGTGGGTTACGCACAAGGCGCACACCGACACGGGCAAGCTCATCGACAGGGCGTACGTCTCGAAGCTCTTGGACGAGGAATACGAGAAGTTGGCCAAGGCGGCCAAGCCTGGTAACAAGTTCAAGCGTGCTTTGGAGTACTTCAAGCCCGAGGCTTTGGGTGACAAGTACTCTGACTTCGTCACCACCTTGATCTACGATGACATCACGACCATTGGCAGACCAATCACCGCCGAGAAGTTGTAGTTTTTGTATTTATTGAACAGGATTCAGCGAACTTCAGAACGTGTAAGCTCTAGAACTTGTAAGTGACCTCCTTGACAACCACTATCGTACGTTTCGCAGCCGTCGCCTACTTCACATTACCGTCTCACTTGCATTAAAACTATCCAGCAGATAACTACGTCACAATACCGTCACATATGCAATAACCGTCCATATACAATAAATTAAGATTCCTCATCGAAGTATTCCTTCTTCTCCACGTGGAACTTGGACTCCTCCATAAACTTGCCCACCTTCTGCTGTCTGTCCTCCTCGCTGTGGATGTTTCTGTTCTCGGGGCCAATGAGAGCCATCACGAGATTATAAGCAAAAACACATCCCAAAAAGATAGCCATCGCCTTACCGTAGTTGTAGGTAGTGGTGCCGTCTGAGTTCACGATAGGGAAGCGGTGGCACAACTCCGACTCGATAGTAGAAGAGGCCGACGACGCCAAGTTACCCAACTGGTAGGCCACGCCCACAATGAACGACTTGAACTCGGGGTGAGCCAACTCGGACAAGTGCGCGGGAATGACACCGAACGCACCCTGGACGAAAAACTGCAAGAAGAACACGGCAGCGTCGATGCCTCCGTTCGTGACAAACGCCCATGGGTAAATCAAGGCTCCGCCACCGATACAGCAAATGATGATGGACAATCTTCTGCCGACAAAGTTAGAGAAGTGTCCGATTGTAAGACCACCGATAAGCGCACCGATGTTGGCCACGCAGTTGGTCACGGTGGATCTGTCGCTGCTGAAGCCTAACTGAGTAGACAAGAAGGTGGGGTACAAGTCCTGCGAGCCGTGCGACATGAAGTTGAAGCCGGCCATCAAAAACACCAAGTAGATCAACTGAAGCCAGTAAATGCGCAACGCCTTCTTGGCACGCTTGCCAAACGACTCGGGCACAATGCCGGCCTCCCTCTGAAGCGTTTCTTCCAATTTTCTGCGCTGGAAGGCCTGGGTCTCGGGCAAAAGGGCTCTCGACACAGTGATCAAGAGCGTGATGCAGGCGGCGAACCAGTACATGGCTCTCCATGAGTGCGACTGGGTGTCTGCCAACGCTCTGGTGAAGATGACCGCGAGCAAGTAGCCGAAGGCGTAACCCTGCTGAAGCAAACCGGAAATGAAGCCCTTTGCAAGTGCTGGGCAGTCGTCCAAGGCGAGAGCCGCGGCATTACCATAGATACCACCCATGATGATACCAAAGATGGCGCGCACACCCAAGAACTGCTTGAAGGTCTGAATGAACGAGCATCCGATTTGGATAAACATCATCAAGGCCAAGTTGGCAACAAAGGGCCACTTGGTGCCGTAACGGTCGCCAAGGTACCCGAAGATCAACGCACCCACCGTACGCAACATGAGCACCAAGGTGATGGCCCACGTGATGTCGGTGACGCTTCTGTCGAGCTGCTCCGACAACACGCTGACGTTAAGAGAGATGGTGAAGAAGTCGAACGCGTCCCAAGTCCAGCCCATGAACGCACAGAGGATCAAGAGCCACTGGCGGCCGGGGATCTCTCGGAGGCCCGGAAGCGGGTTCAAGAGGTCTCTGTTTGCAGCCGCGTACTCCTTCGAGGGGACCAAGTCGGTGATTCTCGTTTTGAAGTACTTCTTGACGGACGATGCCGTGAAGGAGGGCGGCTTCATCGCCTGCTCACTCTGCGGAATGACGTGTTCGGCGTTGTCCTCCAAGTCTTGCAACATAATGAATAAATAAGAGTGGAATACCAACAAAAGAGGTGCGAGAAGAGATGCGAGAAACGTGGATGCGGCGCCCTTTTATCTGCCAGCGGCCCCGGCAAAATGTTTCCGAGTGCTCCATATCGATGTAGAGGCTTGGGCCCTGCAGAGGGCATGGTGCGGCATAGTTGCTGCAAAAGGCGGCATTTCTTATTGGTGCGCCTATCGTAAATCTTCGGAGCTGAACTCCGTGTGGGGCAGCGGGCGCAGATCCAAGCAGCACTAACTCGCGCCTTCTCGCGCACATGCGGCGACAACTACGGCTGTCGAAGTGACGCGGACTAAAATCACGTCAGTCTCTTGGCAATGTGTCAAAACGGTGTCAGAGCGGGGGTGACGGGTGGGGTCGTTGTGCTTGTGTGCAGTGCGCATCTCGGAAAAATTCTTCACAGTGACGCAGAGCGATGAGTTCTTCGGGGCATCTCAACCCGGCCCAGCGGCTCACCTACTGAGTGCAGGTGCCCAATATAAGACTCAGAGCTGGTAAGACGGGTCGATGGGTCCTCGTAGACATCGCCGTGCTCATGCACCCCACCTCGTTCGTGTTTACCATTTTGTCTCCCGAAACCAACCGAGTCCAACCAGGTGTGTGCAGGCCTCTTCCGGGCAGTGCCAGGACCGGCTCGGATAAATAAAAAATGAAATCGCTGGCGTCAACGGACCGCTCGGCACGACAGATGATCGGCGGATCGGCTAGACAGAAGATCGCCGTATGATTGTGCACAGTTGGGTATAGTCGGCAAGGCAACTGGGCCGCACTATCAGTGTTCCGGGTACTCACACGATGCGTGGGGCACGCTAACGCGGGGTAATGGCCGCAGAACGTTGCGGGATCGGCCGCGTGCACGGCCAGCCTTGTTCGGCCATGTGTTGTCCCGAAGGGCTCAAGACCAGACCGGCTCGGCACGCGCAAACGTTAATAGAATGGCCCAACCCATTGTTGCCAGCATGGAATGACCGCATGGAATG
Source organism: Helenozyma rhizophorensis (assembly GCA_030573355.1). Lineage (NCBI taxonomy): Eukaryota > Fungi > Ascomycota > Pichiomycetes > Serinales > Metschnikowiaceae > Helenozyma > Helenozyma rhizophorensis. The sequence goes on from JAJMDD010000012.1 coordinate 161,772, forward strand.
ACCGCCCGCCCAAGAGCTTACTCAACGCCCAAGCGGAAATGCTCCCACGGTGTCATCCGATTTTGGATGTTCCAACGGGATAGTAGGAGCGACAGGAACAGTGAACGACCCGCGAGAAGGTGGAAGAGGAGGCGAGAGGAGCAGGTTCAAGGCGGGGAGGCGAGTAGTAGGAAGAAGAGTAAGGGCAAATGAACTGGTAGATTGGTTAGTCGAGGTGAACTAATGCTGTTAGTTATTGGCTAATTGCAATTGCAGATGCTAACAATGAGAGAACAATAAACTCGAGGTGGAGAAGAGAAGAAGTGCGTCGCAGAGGGGACAGATGGCAGAGAGAGCTTGTGTATGGCATGAAGAGTTCAGTGTTGGCAGGGAGATGAAACAATAGTGCCAAATGCGAACAGGGCTGAAACATAATGGAACTGTCAGAGGCTGAGCACACGTCTTAACTGTGCACAGGTCTTCCCTGTCTGAGCAACACCTCAGGTGCTTCCTCAGACACACGCGTACGTTCAGAAACGCAGGAATGCCATGTATACAAGGTATACACCAAGATACAGGGTATACGCCATTATCCAGGTAGGTATGGACTAATGTGAAGCCTGGTCTTAGTCCTTGCCTGCACAGGGAAAACGCGCTTACTCCACAGCACCTTTGCTGAGCTTTCTACACCCATGCTCTCGCCCAAAAAGTACCGTGTCGTTCTCTTAGCGTTATTGGCGGTGGTGGTCACCTCCGTCTTCTTATTCGGAAGAAAGTCGCCGCCCAGCATTCTGACAGAAACGACCCTTGCAGCGGGAAGCAGCTTGATCGAGTCTGCCAACAACGACAAGCAGGACGCTGCCATCAACGCCGAAATCGGCAAAACCAAATCCGGCGAGACCGCATCGGTCGCCGACGCAGACAAGGGCGTAGGCGACAGCCTGTTTGACCCCGCACAGGCGTTTCTCGAGATCCGGGCGGTGGCTCCCATGGTGATCTTCTCCAAGACGTACTGCCCGTTCTCCAAGAAGCTCAAGAAGCTCTTGAACGACAACTACCGCATCACACCCGAACCGAAGTTCGTTGAGTTGGACAAGCACCAGAACGGGCACGCGTTGCAGGAGTACGTGGCCAAGATCACCGACCGGCGCACTGTGCCCAACGTCATTTTGGGCACGCAGACCACCAAGAGCAGAGGCGGCTCGGACGACTTTGAGAAGCTTCACCAGGAGGGCAAGCTAGCGGACATGTTGAACACATGGGGCGACAAGGCGTTGTCGGTGGTGCGCATCGAGGCGCCATCCAATGTTTAGACATAATTTACGGCACACCGAGAGGTCCTTTGTAGCAGGATGTCCATGTCCATGAGAGTGTCCATGTCCATGATATGTGCATGTCCATGAGATGTCGAGAAGTCTATGAGATGTCCCATGTCCATGAGATGTCCATGAGGTGTCTATGAGGTGTCCATGGGTGATGCCCATGAGATGCTACCAATATGTCTATGGGTAGGTGACGATGGAGGTGTCTATGGGTAGACATCTATGAAGAGTCTATGGGTAGATGTCTATGGGGAGGTCCATGAGATGAATCTTGAAGGAATGATGAAGTATGGCTTCAGTTGGATACGGTGGTGGCATGTGGCTACACGTCGGACTTGCTAATGTAACATTAAGTAAATACAAATTCATGCTTAGAACTTGGCAAACTGCTTGGACTTGGAAGCAGACACGGCAACCTTCAAGACGTTGAATCTGACGGTCTTGGACAAAGGTCTACACTGACCGACAACAACGACGTCACCCTCAGCCACACGGAAGGCAGGGGAAACGTGGGCGGCAACGTTCTTGTGTCTCTTCTCGTATCTGTTGTATTTGGGGACGAAGTGGAGGTAGTCTCTTCTGATGATGATAGTTCTGTGCATCTTGGTGGACACAACGGTACCGGTCAAGATCTTGCCTCTGATGGAAACCTCACCGACGAAGGGGCACTTCTTGTCAATGTAAGAGCCCTCGATGGCAGTCTTGGGGGTCTTGAAGCCCAAGCCGACCTCCTTGACCCATCTCTTGGCCTTCTTGTTACCCTTGGTCTTGGGGTTGGTGAAGATGTGTGGTTGCTGGCTGTTAGTACATCGTTGGCGGAGTGGCTGCTCATGCTGTTCGATTCTTCAAGGAGTTTAGCGTGTTGGAAGGTTGGCCTGACGCCGGACATGGACATTTATGTTTCGGATTCTGGTTGTTCTGCTATGGACAGCGGAGTGAACATTGGATATGGAACAGCTATGGCGAACGGTGTGAACATACCTTCTGGAAAGCTCTCTCAGATTGAACAGTCAATTCAGTGGCCATCTTGTCGAGGTTGTCTAGTAACTATGGAAAACGAATAAGATTTTTTCTGTAGTGAGGTCGCGAGAAATTTTCAGCGTGCAGCGCACAAACGCGATGCAGGCTAGGGCTGCAGCCCTGATGTGACCGCGAGCCTGTACCGGCCATCACGATGCCCACATGCCTTGGCCGAGAGCAGACTGTGAGTACGTATGCTCAGAATATCGAAAAGACCCGAAAGGTTAAAGGTGATCGAGGTTTGCGAGGGATACGAAGGGAACGTCTTGTAGCAACAGTGCGGTGTTACGTGCGAGATCAATTTGCTAATCAGTAGAAGCATCTGCCTCGATCGACTGCGTCTGCCTCCGACTGCCTGAGCTTACTTACTCCTGTTCTTTCGGCTATTCTATGTAGCTTCACTTGTACAAAACTTGCGCCGTTTCTCGTATCAATCATCTATGCCGATCGCTTATCGCTCCTGCACCCGGCTTCCCCATACTACAACAACATGGCCGAAGACAAGCTCCCGCCGCGGGCCCTACCCCGTCTTCGCGTGACGTCACACTCGTTTGCAGACCTCTCGCAGAGCACCTTTGCCAATGCGTCGCAGCGCACGGTCTCCAGCTCCACGTCCATGCTCAGCACACCCAGCAACTACAGAAGGGTGCAGCAGATGAACAAGACCCACAGCAAGCCCAAGTCCAAGCCGGACGACGTGCGTGTCTCGGGCATGTCGTCCACGGCCAATGCCACCAAAAAGCTCTTGAACCTCCAGCAGCTGAAGAAGGCCCAGGCCAAGGTGCGCCCCTTCACGCTCCGAAAGCCCATGAGCATGTCCAAGTACGACCACACGGTCTTCACCCGGCACTGCGGCACGGACGACGACTCGGACTTGCCGCCGCCGCTCAAGGAGTCGCAGATCCGGGCGTGGGAGTCCGCCGAGAAGATCAGCGCCAACGTCATCTTCGACAATGAGCGGCCCACGGTGGCCAGCGAGGGCTTGGGCATCTTCGACAGCGGCGCGGCCGACATTTCTGTAGACGACGACAGCCAGATCGAGGGCGACGACTCCATGGACCGGTCCTCTCTGCCCAGGCACAGCAAGGTCATCCTGTCGCTCCCCGGCTACACGAAAGGCGAGCTCAAGATCATCATGGAGAACTTCGAGCAGCTCAAAAACGCGCTGACGCGAGTGTCGGCCGCAGACTTTGACGAGGCAGAGAAGAAGGCGCTCTGGATCTACCGCCAGCAGCAGAGCGTGGCCCAGGAACGGGCGTTCAAAGGGCAGCACACGCTAACAGGCAAGCGCAAGGTGCAAGTCTACCACAAGAAGGACTTTCTCCGCAAGCTCTTTGGCTACTCGAACAACGTCAACCAGGAGCACATCACCAATAATACGTCGTACTCGGCGTTTGACAACGCCGCCAACGCACAGAAGGCGCTCCACGAGGACAAGGAGGAGATCATGAGCTTGCTTGAGGAGGACAAGGCGTTTGAGCTCGAGATGAAAGAGGTGCGGCTGCAGCTCCAGGCGCAGAGGAAGGGCCAACTCGAAGAGGCGGACGACGTGAGCTTGGCCGACCTCACGGCTGAGAGATTGACGATCCACTACGAAGGCGAGTTGAACATGGCACCCATAGACGACACGGCCGAGCAGGAATTGGTCGCTTGTACGTTGGGGCACCTCAAGCAGTGCGTGAAGGAGCTCCGAAACGGCGAGGACCCGCTATGACCACCTTCAGAAATGTATCAACCGCTACTGTCACTACTTGGCGTCAATTGTATGGATTGAGGCTGGCGTCACTTGAGTTGGTCACTTGAGGTTTGGACTTGACGTCGGCGTGCATGAGTGCCTCTCCAGCGGAGTCCAACGCTCCTGGCCAAGTGCGAAGGTGTGGTCCGCGCATCAATATTTATACCACTGTCAATCGAAGCAGGCTCTTCAAATAATTTGCAGTTCTTCTATCATCTCTGTTGATTACTTTCTGCTCTCCCAATTTGTATGAGGTCATCCAGTCTGGCTAGCCTCGGGTATCGGCTGGGTTAGTAAGCGGTTTTGCATATATAGCGCGGCCGTTCAGGCATTTCACCGTAATGTTTGCTAAGCAAGCGCTTCATCGGACTACCCTTTCGCGACTTCTGACTATCGAAAGACACCTCACGATGGCTCCTGTGGAATCAATTGCAAAGCACTACGACTATTTGGTCATTGGCGGCGGCTCCGGCGGTGTGGCTTCGGCCCGCAGAGCTGCGCTGTATGGCAAGAAAGTGCTCCTTATAGAGAGTAAGTACAAGAAGTTGGGCGGCACCTGCGTGAATGTGGGCTGCGTGCCCAAGAAGGTCATGTGGTACGCCGCAGACATTGCCCACAAGAAGGAGCAGTTGAAGTCGTACGGTCTTTCGGACGAACAGCTCCACGTTGGGTACGGCGACTTCAACTGGGGGTTGATCAAGGAGAAGAGAGACAACTACGTCAAGCGCTTGAATGGAATCTACGAGCGCAACTTGGAGAAGGAGAACGTGGAGTACGTGTACGGTTGGGCTCAGTTCGCCAACGCCAATGGTGATGTTGAGGTGACGTTGAGTGCGGACCAGGAGGTGTCGTTCTTGGGCAAGTCGCTCAAGAAGGAAGACAAGTTGTTGTTCTCTGCGGACAAGGTGCTCATCGCCACCGGCGGTCTGCCCATTGTTCCCCCTAAGGTGGAGGGAGCCGAGTTGGGCATCACGTCCGACGGCTTCTTCCAGTTGGAAAAGCAGCCCAAGTCTGTTGCGATTGTAGGTGTCGGGTACATTGGTGTGGAGTTGGCTGGTGTGTTTGCCAGTCTCGGCACGGAGACCCACTTGGTTGCACGTGGAGAGACCGTGTTGAGAGCGTTCGACGACATCATCCAGACCACTGTCACCGACTACTACACGGACCGCTTGGGGGTCAATGTGGTGAAGAACTCCGGCAGCGTGGTCAAGGTGGAGAAGGCCGGCGACAAGACGAAGGTGTTCTTGGGCAACGGCGACGTGTTGGAGGTGGACACGTTGATCTGGACCATGGGCAGAAAGGCGTTGCACAACATTGGCTTGGAGAAGGTCGGCGTGGAGGTCAACGACAAGGGCTTCATCGTTGCCGACGAATACCAGCAGACCGCCAACCCCAAGATCCTCTCGTTGGGCGATGTTGTTGGAAAGGTGGAGTTGACTCCTGTGGCCATTGCTGCCGGACGCAAGTTGTCCAACAGATTGTTCTCGGGCCAGGAGGTGTTCGCCAAGGACAAGTTGGACTACAACAACGTGCCCTCTGTGGTGTTTTCGCACCCCGAGGCCGGCTCGATCGGCTTGTCGACGAAGGAGGCCGTTGCCAAGTACGGCAAGGACCTGCTCAAGATCTACAACGCCAAGTTCACCGGCATGTACTACGCGATGATGGACTCGGACGAGATGAAGTCGCCCAACGCGTACCGGTTGATTTGCGCCGGGCCCGAGGAGAAGGTTGTTGGCTTGCACATTGTGGGCGACTCATCTGCGGAGATCTTGCAGGGCTTCGGTGTGGCAATCAAGATGGGTGCCACCAAGAAGGACTTTGACAACTGCGTGGCGATCCACCCCACGTCGGCCGAGGAGATTGTGACTTTGCGCTAGTCCAGCCAAGTGATCATTGAGATGCGATAAACTAGAGCATGGATATACGGAGATGATAGAATATGGATATATTACAGATGCAATAACAACACTTGCCGAACATATAACGTAGTACTTGCCTGAGCCAAACCAGTACTTGAGCGTCGACTGTCCCCTGTAGCAGTCCCAACTGTGAGAATCAATTCGACCGCAAAGCCAGAACATGTGCCACCTCTAAGGCAACAGCGAGACTGTGATTGAGATGTGAGCCGAAGTAGTTGAACCGTTCGCCCGCACTGCGGGCGTATGTCTTCGGTCAGTTTCTAGTTCTTTTGGGAGGAGGCCCCCGCACCGGCGGACGAGGTTTCTCGCCAGGCTTCATGAAAAACATCGGAGCATTGCGCAAGATGTCGGGCACGCTCACAAAGCGAATCATGGAGCCCCGCACAAAGACCTGGTTCATGTTGGACGTCTCGCCCGTTCTGCCCTTGGTGATGGTGACGTCGTACAAGGACAAGTTCATGTTGTCCTCGTTTTCGATGAGCTTCCCGCGGTACGTGTCGCCTGTTGTGAGCTCGAGCGATACGACATGGCCCTGGGCCTCGTTTAGTAGGCGGACCGGCACCCCAGCTGACATGATGAGTAGTTGAGAAGAGAGACAGGTGCAGTACGTGTATGCGTCTAGTGTCGAGACATGCCCACCAAGCTCAGCACCAGTACGCCAAGCAGCCGTAATTGGCACCAGAACGAATTCACTTGGCACTTCATGACCAGATGGGCTGATCTGGTCGAGATAACGGGAGAGCGGTAGAGAAGTCGAGTTGGTTGGTCGACTGAGTGAGAAGCAGACGGTGAGCAGAGTGAGCAGGGCCGAGCAAACAGAAAACACAGCACACAGAGGTACTGTAGGGAGAGTGCAGATTTCGGCAGATACGGAGAGCACGAGTGGCTGGAGCTGTGCCGCCGATCGGAGTGATAACGGTGGAGGTGTACGGATCTCATCGCCCTGTACCGAATCGCACTTGCGTCGCACTTATCGGGCATCGTTGCAACCACATAACTAAGCGGCCCAGCCAGTTTTACCCCCCGCTTTTTATGTTCAGAGACCCGGAAGGCACAGAAAGCAAAAAGCGCCAGCGCAAGCGCGTGCCTGTCGCTTGTCTCAATTGCAAAAACAGAAAAGTCAAGTGTGACCGCAATAAGCCGTGCTCAGGCTGCCTCAAGAACAATGTCAGCCACCTCTGCGTCTACCTTGAACCGACGTGGGCCGACACACTGGCACAGATCGCCGCGGGTGGGGCCGAGCCGCTGGTGCGTGACTCCAAGGAGTACAAGAAGCTCAAGCTGAGCATGGAAGCTTTGGTGCAGCAGCAGAAGGAGGAGATTGCACGGCTCCGCGCGAGCTTGGACGGGACCAACGGGGGCACCGCTAATGTAAGCGTTATTGACAGTGGTACCGGTATTGAAAACCTAACCGGTCTTGACAACGTGAACAGCATGGTCACGGGTGCGGAGGGCCGCCTCAGGCATGGCCCTATGACCGTGCTCCGTAAGCTCAACGGCAGCGCGTCCAAGGACAGCGTGCCGGAGGTGATGAACGACGACTTCTACACCATGAAGGGCCTCGATGCGCCCGACACGGACGCCGGTGTGCTCAACTTGTACTCGTGGCTCAACATCATCAAGATCGACCCGCAGCTCACCGCGCTCTGGTTTCGCATCACGGGCCTTCAGAAGTCGTACCACATTTACAAGACGTCGTTGCTCAGCAAGCCGCGCGATCGTGCTGCGGCGAGCGAGTCGCCGGGCGAAAGCAGCTCCGGCTGCGGCCACCACCAGTGCCCGGTAGTTGCGTGCGAGTTCAACTTAATGGTGGAGGAGTCCAACAACCCGTCCACGCCGCTCAGCCACTCGGCGAGCCTCAAGTCCGAGCAGATCGACGACCCAGACCGCTTGCTCATCAAGACACAAAACGACGACGCCGTGTCGTTGCTCACGCTGCTTCAGAGAATGTGGTTGGAGATCCGCAACTCGGGCAGAGGCAGCGAGAAGCTCAACTACAACCAACTCTCGTTTTTGCTCAACTTCTACACCAACGAGGTCTCGAGCGGGCCCTCTAAACTCACATCGCTCCAGAACAGGGTGGAGCTGAGCAATTTGTTGCGATTCTTCAAAAACCACATTCTCCAGCTTCTACAGCGGGGCTACGACGACGACGTGCGCCTCGACGTGGCGGTGTTTTCGCCCGAGATGACCGACGACGAGGTCATGGGCTTCTTGAAACTCAAGGGCGTGTATCTCTCCATGTTGGGAGTCATTGTCGAGGAGTCCTTGGACTGTCTCCGCGTGCAAACGGGGTTGGCTGACGAGGTGGTGAAGGAGTTTCACAATTTGTTTCCGCTCGAAGGCGTCCATCAGGGCATGGGCTACAAGCGCACCAACACGCTTGCGTTGATTCGCGACTTTCTTCTTGGGCTCCCCAAAAAGAAGACGGGAACCAGGGAAATCGACAACCTGCTTTCGCTACAGGTGTTGATAGTCGCGGTTCTCAACAGGTTTATCTGCGTCTACGAGAAGGAGGGGGTGTTCTTGAATGTGAAGACTTCATTCACAAAGCTTTTGACGGTGGCTCTCGAAATGATGGACCGCGACGGCCGGCTCGAAATCTGGTGCGATCCCGCCCGAGTGCGTTTGCTGGGAGCAGACGTTCGAGAGGGCGAGCAGTATCAGCTCAGGCTCCTATTCTGCCAGGTATGGAGCGACTTCATGAGGATCATCAACCACTCTATATTCAGCATTGTTCCCATCTTCACTCACTCCGATGAAGCCAACAGGCTCATTCTGAAATTCTTGCACGTCATGACCGAAGCCGAAGCCTCGAACTCGCATTTGCGCTATTTGGAAAATCTTTCGGCAAAGGAAGAAAATCGTGAGGTCTCGGAGCTCCTAGTTTCGTTTCAAGTGTCTCACCTAATGGCTAGGGCCACCTCGACACTTCGTGATGGAATTTTCAGCCAAAGAATGATGGTCTCGGTCTCGGACATTCAAGCCCTCGCATCAGAAGTCTCGACTTGGGCCCACAACGCAGCCCTCGCTAAGCTTCGCATGTCTCGCTACTTCGAGACTCGCTCGGTGTTGCACTATCTCGAGTTTCTTTTTGATATGGTGGTGTTTCTTCAATGCGAAGAAGATGGCGATGAAGAGGCTGTGGCAAGACTCATTCCGATGCTCTTCTCCAAGAGTTTGGATCTCAACAAATTCTTGCAGGGAAGCATCGTCCAGTTTTCAAACGCCATGAACTCAAACTACGTACTTGCTGCAATAGCCGACAGCGTGGCAAGGGTGTCGCATCTCATCGCCGGACCGCTCATTCGCTTTAAAGGAGGAGCACATAAACCTCAGTCGCCAGGCGGTAGCTCTTTCACCTCCACAACGCTCACCTACGTGCTGAGTCTGGGCGGCCTGTCGGGATTAACCATTCCGTTGGCCACCAAGCAGAACGTCATTGAAGAAATGGATCGGACTATGTCCATGCTCGAGGAATCAATGAACAAAGAGGCTGTGTCGCGCAGGACGAAGATCTGGAAGTTCTACATGACGTTCATACGGAACTCGCATCGCATGAATTCCGAGGCGTATGCTAAGCTCCACGCGAAAGCGTTCGGGTCAGGCAGACTTTTGGAGGCGTGTCCTGTCATGCCAAAGGCATCGCCAAACTACCCAATTTCAGCTACTCGCATGGAACAGCGGTGCCCGGTCATTCACAGTGGGTCGCCTGTTCCTACCAAAATGTGGCCGAGCCAGAGCGCACAGGGCATGGGATGCCCCGTTAACCACGGCTCGCTCTCGGGAAGCTCGGCCACTAACGAGACGCCTGTATCTGCGTCGGCATGCCCATACATGGGACCTGGCTCTGATAACTCTACACCATCTTTAGGGAAGCCTTCTGGTTTTGTCTATAACGAGTCTGCGCCGCAAACCAACGTCAAGCGTCAATGTCCTTTTGACCACGAGGCAAGAGCACTGTTTGAAGGCTCCGTGTCGGTGAAGTTTGAGCAAAATGAGGGCACCCCACCGCTTCGCGCACCAAGCATCTCTACTCCACAAATGATGTTTCAGCAGCAAGTTCTCGAGCGCAATTCGGTGCCACCTCAGCTGCAAGCTGTGGAAATGATGGACTGGGACAGTCTTCCTAATTTCAACCTTGACTTCATGGGAGAGGAAGGGCTCATGGGTCAAATAAACGGAGGAGACTTCAACAACACGATGATCGAGGGTCTCTTCCAGTGATGATTTGTATATTAATTATTTTTAGGGGTATGTACGGCCGTACACGAATGGAATACTACATGTAGACGTCACTTGCACTGCTTGTTGGCCAACCCAACGGTAATGCAAGTTATAGTACTCGCTATAGACAGGATATATAGATCGCACAACTGCAACTTCACGTGCACTACGAAACTGCTAACTGTCACCTCTTTCTGAATGTTCAGAGTCGGTCACGCCCTCAGATTGGGTTCTCGCCCGGTGAGAGTGCTCCCACAAAGACCATTTTCGTCGCGAAGTGGTGGGCCGAAAAGCAAACTCTGGTGGAAAATCTCCGGTGGAGTGCTTGCAACGGGCGGTGGACTCTATCTCGCAAGCGAAGATGTTCGCCAAACAGTGAAACATACTGTTCTCACGGCAGAGAGGGTCAACGTAGTTGCAGTCGCCACTATGAGATGCTTCAAAATATACAGGGATGTTCTTCTGGAGAAGTTTGATAGCGACCAAGACCGCAACAAAGCGCTTGCGCGGGCCCACCAAAAAGCAGCTAATATCACCTTGAAGGCGCTAGAGAAGAATGGCGGCATATACATCAAGTTAGGTCAGCATGTGTCGGCGTTAACATATTTGCTTCCCCCGGAATGGACCAACACCATGACACCGCTCCAGGATCGTTGTCCCCAGTCTTCCATCGAAGAAATCGAGAAGATGTTCGAGCTGGACATGGGTGTGTCGTTACAAGAAATTTTCAGCGAGTTCGACCCAAACCCTGTGGGTGTGGCCTCGTTGGCCCAGGTGCACATTGCTGTCTTGCGCAAGACTGGCGAGAAAGTTGCCGTGAAGGTACAGCACCCTTCCTTGGCAGAGTTCGTACCACTTGATGTGTACTTGACTCAAACTGTGTTTGGATTGATGCACAAGGCATTCCCAGAGTACCCCATGACGTGGTTGGGCGACGAGCTTCTGAACTCCATCTATGTGGAGCTCGATTTTACTAATGAAGCACGCAACGCCGAAGAGACTGCTGCTCTGTTCAAAACGCTACAGAAGCAGACCGCTATCCGCATTCCTTTGATTGTCTCTGCCGAGAAACGTATCCTTATAATGGAGTACGTTGCTGGGGCCAGACTAGACGACATGCAATACTTGCGTAAGAACAATATTAGCGCAGCTGAAGTGTCGTCTTGCCTTTCCCAAATATTCAACAACATGATTTTCACTCCTGGTGTCGGTTTGCATTGCGATCCACACCCAGGTAATTTGGCCATTAGGGCTACGGACAAATCTTCAAGTGGGAACGGGCACAATTTCGAGATTGTTGTCTACGACCATGGTTTGTACAGGTACATTCCCTTGGAGTTGAAGAGGAATTACGCACATTTTTGGTTAGCCATATTGGATAACGATCTTCCAAAGATGCAAGAGTATGCAAACAAGGTGGCAGGCATCAGTGGTGATCGCAAGTTCCAAATTTTCATATCGGCCATCACGGGCAGAGACCCCAAGAACGCCATGAATTACGACATAACCAAGCCAAGAGGCAAGGACGAGATTGCGAACATGCAATCGCAATTGCAACACGAAGAAGGTGTATTAGAAGATTTGATGAATATTTTGAGCAGCATGCCGCGCATGGTGCTTTTAATATTGAAAACTAACGACTTGACCAGGAACCTTGATGAGCACTTGAATAATCCCCTCGGGCCTGAGCGCACTTTCTTAATTTTGGCGAATTACTGTGCAAAAGTCGTCTACTTGGAAGCTCAAGAGAAAAATGCGCAGCTCTACCGCAAGTACTCGTGGGCTTGGATCTACCACAATGTGGAAAGCTGGGTGTCTTACAAAAGACGAGTGAGCTCGCTCTTCGTTTACGACCTCATTATGTTTTTCCGTAACCTCAGAAGCGGGTTTAATTAGATCATGCATGTATATATAAGCTTTTAATGCTGCTGCGTTTTGATTTTCTCCAAAAGGTCATTGATCTTGGGTCCCATCACTGGCTGTCCCTTCTTAGTACGTTTGGACAAGCTGAGCTTTTTTTGCTCCCTCTCGCGCTTTCCCTGTTCTATTTTCTGTCTCCTTTCCTGGACTCTGTGAAGCTGATCTTCTCTTATTTTCTCTTTTCTCTCCTTGGCGAGACGTGCTCTTTCAGCGAAGTCCAAGGGTTTCCGCACTGGGGCAGCCTTTGGGGGAGCCCTTGGGGGAGCCTTTTGCTTGGGTAGCGGCTTCCTTTTAACAGGCTCTTTACTTTCCTCGTCTTCATCTGCGCTCTCGTCCCCTTCCGAGTTTCGCGTGTCATTCTCGAGATCATCGGGTTGTGGGGCTTCTAGGCCCTCCTTATCCAAAAGCTTGAAATAATTCTTTCTCAAGCGGGCTCTGTGAGTCAAAGACCGCTTGATCTCCTGGTTTTTGAACTCTCGAAGATCTTTGTGAAACTTTTTCCCTTGGAAAGGTTTTCTTTTGTCCTGGAATCCTGCCATTCTTAGTGAAGTAGTTCTAACTCATCGCAATATGCGCGTCAGTATGTAGGTCGATGCCCTGGCAAGACCAAACGACGATAAGCGTAATTGAGGACTAAGTGATCAATATTGGTAAATTGAGGAGCACTGCCTCTTGAAGCGTAAACTAGAAGCATTGAACGGTTACGAAGCGACAACAAGTTGTCGTAGATTCGGTGAAGATCAAACGAAATCAGTGATACCTCCGCCTTTATTCCGAATTATTGAATTGATTCTACGACTGCGTTCTCCGGAGAAAATGATCATTGAACCCAATAAGTTCTTCTCCTTTTCGGCTTTCTTCGAATATAATGGGTGTCATGTAGTTTCGAAGTATTGGAGTACTCTTTCGCAGTTATTTGGATTTGCGGCATGGTACGCGAAAAATCGCATACCACCGTTAACCACTCAACCCTCGTCAACCGTTTATTAGTCACTAGATCCGTCTATATTGAGCTACGTTAATTTGAGAACCTCGGAGAGGCGATAGACCAGAGATAGTCCATCGTATCAGTGACACGTCTCAACTACACCCGTACACCGCACTGTGTATTGGAGTTGATTTCGCCTGATCAACAAAGTAGCCCATGTCGGAGCAAAGCACAAAATATGTGCAATTGCCGCAAGGTGCTCATGTCATGCCTGAAAGTGGCCGGCATGAGAGCCACGGCTTTCACCAGGATATTCCAATGGAGAGCCTAGATAATGCAGACATCGCAGAAGAATCTTTTGCACTCGACAACGATGATTACGAGGTCTACGAAGTGCTGCAAGGCGACGGAAGCGGGACTTCCAGCATGCGCATGGCTTTTATGAATATGGCGAACTCCATTTTGGGAGCAGGCATCATTGGCCAGCCTTTTGCCATGAGGAATAGCGGTTTAGTTGGCGGACTCTTGGTTATGGTCCTCTTGACGCTACTCATAGACTGGACACTTCGACTCATTGTTGTCAATGCACATTTGTCGCAAACGAAATCTTACCAGGATACTGTCAACTACTGCTACGGACGTGCTGGCCGCATTCTACTCCTTTTCAGCATCAGTTCGTTTGCTTATGGCGGTTGCATGGCTTTTTGCGTGATCATCGGCGATACCATACCCCATGTACTCAAGCTGATGCTTCCTCGTGCATTAACAAATTCAGAAACCTCGATCATCGGGTGGCTATTCGAGAGAAATGTCATAATCATCATTTTCACTTCATGCATATCATACCCACTCTCTTTGAACAGAGACATTTCGAAGTTGGCCAAGGCTTCAGGGTTTGCCCTCGTAGGCATGACAATCATCGTCATAATTACCGTCGCGAGGGGCCCATTTGCGGACGCTTCATCAAAAGCACCATTGACCAAAGCTCAGTGGACTGTGAACTCAAGTATATTCCAAGGCATTTCTGTCATTTCATTTGCGCTTGTTTGCCATCACAATACCATCTTCATTTACAATTCAATGAAGAATGCATCGGTTTCGAAGTTCTCAAAGCTCACACACTGGGCGTGTGGAATTTCGATGTGTTTTTGCCTCCTCATGGGCGTACCTGGGTTATTGAACTTCGGGGCCAAAACGAAGGGTAACATTTTGAACAATTTCAAAAGTGACGACAACTGGATCAACGTTGCACGCTTTTGCTTTGGCCTCAATATGCTCACAACATTTCCTCTTGAAATCTTCGTGGTTAGAGATGTGTTGAAAGACGTCGTTCTTGTGGCAGAGACACCAAATTCATCCACTGCTCATTTGGAGCTTTCCAAAAAGCAGCATTTCATTATCACAACGGTTTTGGTATTCTCCTCCATGTCCGTATCACTTTTTACGTGCAACTTGGGTATGATCTTGGAACTAATCGGAGCCACTTCTGCCTCGCTCATGGCTTATATCATACCCCCTCTCTGTTTTCTCAAACTATCCTGGGACCAGATTGACTACCGGAAATCTTCCAAACCCGAAAAACTCAAATTTTTTCTATGGAAGGCACTTCCTTCGATATCGTGTGCGATTTTCGGATTTGCCGTTATGTTCATCAGCTCATACATGACTATAAGGAACAGTATCAGGAACGGAGGGGAGGATGGTCATTGCGTAAGTGATTAGAAGTATCTACAAAATTACATAGTCCATCAAAATGCATAAATTACTCTTCATCGTCATCTTCTATCACTAATCTTCTCTTCCTCATCGAAGGCTCCGCCACTTCTTCATGAGCTCTCTTCATTGAAGGCTCTTCATCAGAGAGAGAACCTTCAGCAGTCACCGGAGTGTCATTCTGAGAAAAGACAGTATCCTCATGGTCCAGATCCTCATCAACGAAGAGTCCTGTTGCCCGCTCAATGATTGTTTTCACTTGTGCGTTGGGTTCATTACCTACCATCTTGCTCCAGGATTCTTTGAATAACTTAAGATGCTCTTTACTCGTGATACCTCCGGTAGAAGCGAGCAATTGTCGAAGTTTCTCCTCACGCTCGAAGAATGCGTTATTCCTCTCATGATCGGAGTCATCATCTGAGTCATGAACGAGTTCAGCTGACACTACCATGGACAGTTCATCGTCAGACTCAAGACTGGAATGGAGCAACTGCTTCTTCGTTCTCCGTCCTTTGGTAATGCTTTCCGTCGATTCGAGGTCATCGTGACGGTCGGCCGCTCTTGATCTTCTCGATCTCAGCTTCCGCGTCTCCGCGGAAACTTCAGTAAACTGTTCATCCTCGGAAGGTAATTTGTCATCTTCATCATCATAATACTGTGTCGCAATGTCAGCATCATACTCCCTGCGCTTCGCCATCCCCATGAGCTTATGAAGCTGACTGTCGTCAATATTGAGGGAATTACCCTTGTCGGTATCAATGGGTTTACCTGCCTTTAGTGCAGCGAGACATTCTTCACCGTATTCAACCTCCTCCTGAGAGTAAAATTCTCTCTGAAACTGATCCAAAAATGGTTCAATATCTCCTACTCCCACTTCATGCAACTTCAACCATTTTGCGATGGAGGCTGAAGCCTCCTTAAGATCGGAAGACGTGACTGAAGGTCCCAAAACAGTTTCGTCGTTTTGTAAAAACGACAAGTAAAAGCCAATTGTTTCAAGAAGCAAGCGGACGTGAGGTTCCGATATCAACAATCTTCGATTAGCAAGATTGAGACGAAGAGCAATCAGCGAGATTCCTCTATCAACCAATGGGGCGATTCTGTCAAGTTCTGAAAGAAGAAAAGTCAAAATCTTTGTTGAATTCTTTTTCTTGATTATGTGGTAGACGAGAGCACCAATTTTGGCATCAAGACTAAGTGAAACATCGATGAAACGTAGGATCGGAGCAGCACGCGGCTGAGGTGCATCCTCAGCAAAATAGCTTGAAAGCGGTAATCCCAGAGCTTTTTCAGGCTTGATTTTCTCGGTTACAGCCAGAGCTTCCAAATCACCGGTGCTCAAGAATCCCTTATACTCAATATTCTCAAAACGTGAGAAAAGAAGCTCCAAGGGAACTGGAAATCTTTCAAGGGCAATCTTGAACTTTTTCATGAAGTAAAGTATGAACTCGTCCGCATGGCGACGAATACTTGATGACTTCGGGAGGTAATTGCGAAGATTGTAGATCAAATCCATGAAGTCCAATCTATATAAAGCAGCGTAATCCTTGCGAACGACAAAAAGACGATGAAAATAGGCAAGGCCTTTTTTGATCTCCTCATGTGTCAAGTCTTCATATCTCGATAGATATTTGATATGCGTAGACACAGTGTCAGGGTGGAAAAATTTGACCTCTGTATTCTTGAAATCCAATTTGCGTTCTTGCGTGATAAATCTGAACTCCTCTTCATCATCATCGTCATCATCTGAGCCTCTGTCTATCAAATGCCAATGTGCACGGTCCATCTCTCCACTTAAGCCTGAACTTTTGTCAAGCTTTTTCATACGTCTTCTCGTTTTGATAAACAATTTGACGTCTTCATTGGCTAGAGTTTCGAAACTTTTAAGTAATATGTGGACCGAAGATACAACAACGGATAAATAAGCTGGGGAGTGCTTGGATGCTTGCTTGGGAATGTTCACACAGAGATCCAAGAACTGCTTCTGAGAAAACAACTTGCGGATAATGCCTTCGGCCAATTCTCTGTCTTCATTTATATCGCTTTCTGATTCGAGCGCAATTTCTTCTTTGGAACGCTCTTTGGAAAAGATGGAATGGGAAATCAAAAGCATTTCCCTGAAGCAAATCATGGCCACATGCAAACTGTCGTAATCCTTCGACTCAAACGAAGAGCGGAAGTACGATATCAACAAAATAAAATTAACCTCACTTAATGCTGCCCCGACAGAACCGTAATCGAGACCATCTTCATCGGCGTCCGGTAATAGTTTTTGCTCTTCAAAGTGTTGAAGCTTTTGTCTTTTGAAGCGGAAAAACCAAGCGGTCGTTAGGAAGAAAGATGCAAGTTCGTATCCGTCAATTGCATCAAGAATACCTCTTCTCCCCAAATCGTTGTCGTTCGCGATGTTGGTCAAATGCTGACTCACAAACTTATGCAATTTATTGAACGATCCACTTATCAACAACTGATTGACAAAGCGGGACATTATAGTGGCTGCATTCGTGCCGAGGTAGACGGTGGGTTTTTTGACATACTCGTCCGAGTCGTACTTGAAGGCGGAGGATTTGTGCCAGTTTTTTGACTGGTCAAGCTTCTGCAAGGAATCATAAGTACTTGCGAGGGCTTTTTGTCCTGAAATGACATAGGAGTGATTGTTACTCCCTGATTGGATGGATAATAGAGTCCCAAAACGACCATGGCGTGTGGACAGCCCATTCTGTTGTATGGTTTTCCTTCTCGATTCTTCTCTCAACAAATCACTTAGGTCCAACCCCGCAGCAGAGGACGCTGGTGGAACTGTGGTGGTCTGAGTGTCGAAAGTCACGCTCTTTCTTACAAAAAATTCTTCAACCTTGACGCCTCTCAGCAATAAGGAAAGACATTCCATAGTCAAGAGGCCGAACGATTCGTCCGTGATGTCAGACAGAACAGAGTGTGCGACAGAGTTGAGGAAAAGAAGCACCTTGTTCTTGTCAAAGGCTGTGATAACTGCGGGTAGGGCAATATCCTCGGCACTCACCCCGTTAGGCAAATCAGACGAGTTGGTGATGGCCTTCGGGGACTTGGACGCCGGAAGCGGTTCTATGAAGAGCACATTTCGAATGAAGAAAAGTATGAGACGCAATATGTTCGTGTCGCGAGGCTCTCTTTCGTCTTTGGGAAGCAGAAGGGCGGCCAACCCCAAGCGAATAACCGCCTTCAATGTGCGTCCGCCCTTGTAGGTCAAAATATGCTGCTTGTAGCCCAATTGAGCACGTCTGGTGTTCGTTCTCGCGGTGTAATCTTTCAAAAGAGTTTTCCTGTTGACTTCAGTGGGCCACGTTAGGAGAACAAGCAACTCCAAGCACGCGAGCATGATCTTATCGGTGGTTTTTGACCTTGTGACCCCAGCGGCGGGCTTATCCCACTGGCACAAGATGACCGTCAAGTCATTCTTCACCAAGCCACACTCGGCACACGCGAGAGCCACGTCTGACGTGCCGTTTTTCTCATCCATACTTCGGATCCATCTCTTGAGGTCTTTGAGGCATGCGAGGGCATCGTGGCCGAGCTTGTATGTGCTATTTTCGGTAGTATGATCGGGCCCACCAAGCGCAGACACAAGAATGGAGACGTGTGCTTTGAGAAGACGTGACGTTGGTGATTCCTTGGTGTTGAGAGACGAGGTGAGGTTGGCCAATCTGTCCACCTCTGGCTGCTCATTTTCGGACTCTTGTTCGTTCTGGGGCTCCTCGTCCGAGACAATAAAGTCGTCTAGCTCTTCGTCATCTCTGAAGTCTTCGTACTCTTGAGACATGGTGGAGCCTGTACGTGTAGACGCGTACTGATAGTTAGACAAAAGCGCGCTACAAAGTGCAAGTCGTAAATACTTCATATACATATCACAGTGCGGCTAATCGTCGTCCTCGCTCTCTTCGGATTCGAGAGCAACTTCGGAACCGTGGTTTTCGAGTTTAACTCGCTTGGCCTGGGGTCTACTTTCTGTGGAAGCTCGTTTCGTAAGTCTGTCAGCGATAGTCTCTTTCTTCTCCACTGCTTCCTTCTTGGGCTTTCTCTTTATCGGAGACTCCAACTCGGGCTCTCTCTTTATCGATTCCTTCTCGGGTTCTTCTTTCAGGGGCTCCTCTTTCGCGGGCTCCTCTTTCGGTGGCTCTTTCTTGGGAGAAGCGTCGGCTTTGCCCTTCTTGGGCAGGAAAAACAGCGCAATCGATTTCTGCTTCTCCTTCTCCTCTGCGATAATCTCCGGGCCCTTGTTGTAAGGGTTGCCCACAGACTTGGACACCACGTGCGCGGTGAAGCTGTCGTAGGCCGGGTTGGTGTCGGTATTCAAGCCATCCAACAACTTCTGGTTCCATGTGCCGTCCGGCTGCAACCATTCGAACCACTCCTTCGAGTTCGGCTTCAAGGCGATGGGCTTCCTCGAATGGAGCCACGTCATGTCGTTCGAGCCCGTGCCCTCTGAGGGGCCGGTGACGATTGCGAACGAGGAGAAGTACTTGGCTGTGTCCGGCACGAGCTCGGTGTTGTTGTAGTTGTGGTTGTGCGAGTAGAGCCCCGCCAAAAACATGACTGGCGCGTCCTTGGAGTAGATGAAGTAAGGCACCTTGTCGTTCTTCGTCTTGAGCCACTCAAAGTAGCCCAGAATGGGCACCACGCACCGCGACGTCTTGCGCGGAGCAGTCCACACAGACTGCGATTGAGAAAGCGTCTCTTTGCGGCAATTGAAGTACTTGGCCTGGTGCAGCTGCACCTCGCGCGAGTACATTTTCCCCGTCAGGGAGGCCTTCTTGACCGGCAGGGAGTCCTTGGGCTTGGCCCACGTTGGGAGCATGCCGAACCGCAGAGGCTCGATCACGTAGTTGTAGTCCGCGTCGGTGCTCTTGTCCATGTAGATGATGACGCCACCACTGGTGGGGGGAATGTTGTAGGAGACGTAGTAGTTTGTTGCTGCCACGAACACGTGCACGCGCTCAGTGTGGCCATTGGCGGTGGTGGTGCCTTCGTACGAGTTTTCGCCCGAGGGCTCGAGGGACAGCTGGGAGCCGAGGCTCAAAACGGCGTCGTTTAGGCGTTTGGGCATGTCCTCAATGGGGATGCCAAGGGCATAGCGGCCGCACATCGTTGTTGCAGGCGTATGTGAGTAGCAGCTGTGTGCCGGCCATTACCCCAGATCTCGCGAAGAGCCACAGATACGGTATCGAGGAAGTATATACAAGTACGCTCTGTGAGTACGCTACGCTGTGTGTATGTGTGTACGTGTGTAGGGGTGTATCTATAGTCTCTATAACTCAGACGCTTTCCGGCCCGAAGTAGCCGTGGAAGAAGCCGCGGAAGTAGAACGTCTTGCCAACGTCGTCAATCAACTGCACGTCCTCGTCGTCCAACGCAAAGTCGTACGCGGCCAACGCCTCCACCTGTCTCTCGGACTTGGACGACGTGGTCACGGGCAAAAGGCCCTTCTGCAACGTGTAGCGCAACAACACCTGCGCATCGGTCTTGCCGTACTTTGCAGCCAACTTGGGCACCACCTCCTTCAACGGATGGTCGTCAATGGCCTTGCCGTCCTGCTCCAAGCGGAAAAGCGGCGACAACGGCCCGTACGCCTCCACCAAAATGCCCTTCTCGCGGCAGTAGTCCACGATGCCCTTGCTCTGGTTCTGCAAGTACGGGTGGAACTCAATCTGGTTCACCTGCGCCGCGTACTCGGGGTCGCCGCCGGCCAACGCGGCCACGTGGTCCAAGTGCTCGACGGCAAAGTTGGACGCTCCGATGTAGCGCACCTTGCCTGCCTTCTTCGCCTCAATCAAGTCGGCCCACACATTGTCCAACGTCTGCCCGTGCGAGTACTCCGGGTTGAAGAAGGGGAAGTGGATCAAGAACAAGTCCACGTAGTCCACGCCCAACTCGCGCAACGCCGCGTCCACGGACTCGGCGCCCGACTTGTGGATGGAGTGCTTCTGCGGCACACCTGGGTTGTACTTGGTGGTGACAAAGAGGTCCTCTCTGGGCACGCCCGCCTTGGCGATGGCTGCGGCCACCTCGGGGTGCGTCGTGTAGATCTCGGCCGTGTCCAAGTGGCGAAAGCCGTTGCCCACGCTGGTCACGAGGTAGTCCACCATCTCGTCCACCAACGTGTGCTGGACGGCGGGGTCTCTGGCCTTTTTGATCTTCTGCCACTTGGTGCCAGACCCCGTGCCCATGAGCACGGGCTTTCCGGATTTCGTGGTGAGCTTGGTGCCGAAGGGCTGTACGTCGGGCGCTGCCTGAGTCATTGTGGTGATAACGATCGGAATCGATCGCGATATATATGTGTGGCGCGGAACAAATGTCTCAGCTTCCCGCGAACTGTGGCACCGTCTTATCGGGTGTGCAGACGACAGATAACGGTTCGCAGCCAGACCACGGAACGAGGTGGGGGCGTCGTTTCAAGGATTTTGGGTGCTGGCCGGTGATGGCACGGAGATCTGATGGGACGGGCCAGACAAGTGCAGTCCTTATCTGCCCAGCCACAGTGCGACTATCAATCTGTCCGTGTAGATGTAATAGACTTCTGACTTGCCATACATTCCGTGTTCACGGAATTCATTGCCCTATTCTCGCTCTCCTATTCTCACTGTCACTGCGGCTGCCTCCAAATGTACTGCTCTGTCGTGTAGCGTCGTGATGTATGGCTATGACGTTCGCATGCATTTTGCAGCTTCCGTGTAGATAAGGGGAACTGTCATTTGTCCGCGTTAAAGGTGAGCCTTGCCATGCCGAGCTTCTTCATAGAGCAATCTGGGCCGCGCCAGAAGCTCTCAATAAGCAGATACCTGTTTGAAGACCATGTAAGTGAAATGCTCGCTCTGGCACCACACTAACGTCATCAGAGCCAGTACCAGAGAACATCTGCAAAGGCGGAGTCAGAACTTCATTCTTGGGGCTCTTCTCTCTTCAATCCTCTTGCCAACGGCTCATCTCATGGCAATGACCTTTATGGGACCAGCATGATATCCACAGTACTTTGAGTCTCCATTGTACTGTTGTAATTGTCTCCACGATTCACTCTTTCGAAGGTTGGGAGTATCGGCGCACTCTTGCCTCTTCGTCACCTTGAAACGGCACTTTCGTTTGCCATTCACGGACATGCTTCACCGAAAAATCTGTGACGGCTTAAACGTACCTGGCCGAGCTCAACGGTTCCCAATGATAATATAGAAATACCATCATTCTCCACTAAGTATTTGCTCTTTGATTTGTGCAGCCTTGGTCATGCCACTGTGCTTCTTCCTTGTACTAGACAGTCGGACAGCAGAGTGAATGACCAGATAACTCATCCACAAGATACACTGTTTAGTCGATTGATCTAACAAAGAAGGAATAGGAACTGGACCAGTTCTTTGGATCTCGTCTGATTCGTCGAATGTACAAGCTAGACCTACACAGCACACGTCTACGACAATTATTCAATTTGGTAACGCTGTCCCTGAGTATCTCAGGAAACAATGCTTATTTGACTTGTTTCTTGGGCCGCATGCTCCCAATATAGTGAACGCTTCGGCATTATTGATTTAATTATGACTAACATACAGAACTCTAAATCTTCAGTATTGTATGAACGGGAAGCGAAGTTTCACGTTTAGGTGATTGCATTGTTCAAAACGCTTCAATGTGTAGAGCTTTCTTGAATGGAAAATCTTCTGAAGAAGGGACGAAAACAATGACTCCGACTACAAACTCAAGTGTATTTGAGGGGAAAATTCCAACCTGAGAGCATTCACTAGGCACGAAAAATTGGGCGGAAACACCTTTATTACCGCAAACAACTTCGAAGAAACTGATCCGAGAGTCTAGTGAGTTCGAGCGCACGACATTCAAGCATTGCTCCACTTCACGTAGCGAGTAGCTTCACAGTCAACTATTTGGCTCATAATGTTGACTACTGAGACGATTTCTACAACCTGTATCCTGAGGAAATGATCACCAGTCAAAGGACATGCCTGCACTAAATATAACCCCAAATATGAGGCGCAACTGTACGCAGCGGGGATGTTGTATATCGGATAGTTTGGTTCGGTGTACAAACCCAGACAATGTGAGGCAAAAGTCCCTGTTATAAATATTGCCTTTGCTCGTAGTTTGTGAGTAATGAGGATTTCTCTCAAGTTGACTGCTCTCGCAGGTGCTGCAACGGTATCTGCCGCTCTTGTGCCCAGGACGATTGGGTTCGATGCACAGGCGTATTTGGATAGCTTGGAAAGTGCGGTTTACGACGAAGTGACTTACCCATACAAGGAACACTTTCTTGTTAATGGGTCTGCCATTACCAAATTCGAATCAGGACTTCCTGGAGTCACCATTGCGGATTTATGGCATTTCGAGATGTATAATGACTTTTTGCTCGATGATGAGGGAAACCTCAACCTCTACGATGAGGACTACAACGCAGTTGCCAGAGTCGCCGATGAATATCGAACCATGATGGAAATACAGCGGGGAGAATATTCCTGGGATAAAGTCGGTGACAGATTGTATCCACAGAGTGCAAACTCTTCGAACTATATTGACTGGTTGGAGGTTGGCCAACTTTGCTTCAACCAAACAATTGAAGCTGCAGGTGATTACAGCCTGTTACAAAATTGTATTAGCGATTATTATTCCAGTAAATTTAGCGAACAACTCGCGGTACCAGCAGAACCAACTGAAGGAGACGATGAACAACATCTTGTATCATCTGAAAGGGTCATTATAGAGAACGACGACAGGAAGGATCGTTACATTGAAGAGTTGAGATGGTTCAGGGAAATTCTTGCGTGACCGTCTCCCGTTGGTTGCGTTAGCATCTCGTTGAGTGAATTCGACCACGATAGCTGCAACTTCGTTATCCTTCATATTTCGTCTGAGCAATAAATAGTTAATGATTTCCATAGCACTACATTTTGGAAAATTGTGGATGTCAGCTTAAGTTATCGCCTTCCGACAAAAGCAATCCCTGAGGGCAAGAGCGCAAGTCCCTAACGTATTTTTGACGTTACGAAGCGTTCTCAGTCACGATCTTGGTTCACATTACGAACTACTAAGAAGATCTACGACCTGCCAGTATCCTGAGGAAATGGTCACCAGTCAAATGACATGCCTGCACTAAATATAACCCCAAATATGAGGCGCAAAAGTACGCGGCGGATGTTGTAGATCGGATAGTTTGTTCGGTGTTACAAACCCCAGACAATGTGAGGCAAAATCCACTGTTATAAAAATTGCCCTTGCTCGTAGTTTGTGAGTAATGAGGATTTCTCTCAAGTTGACTGCTCTCGCAGGTGCTGCAACGGTATCTGCCGCTCTTGTGCCCAGGACGATTGGGTTCGATGCACAGGCGTATTTGGATAGCTTGGAAAGTGCGGTTTACGACGAAGTGACTTACCCATACAAGGAACACTTTCTTGTTAATGGGTCTGCCATTACCAAATTCGAATCAGGACTTCCTGGAGTCACCATTGCGGATTTATGGCATTTCGAGATGTATAATGACTTTTTGCTCGATGATGAGGGAAACCTCAACCTCTACGATGAGGACTACAACGCAGTTGCCAGAGTCGCCGATGAATATCGAACCATGATGGAAATACAGCGGGGAGAATATTCCTGGGATAAAGTCGGTGACAGATTGTATCCACAGAGTGCAAACTCTTCGAACTATATTGACTGGTTGGAGGTTGGCCAACTTTGCTTCAACCAAACAATTGAAGCTGCAGGTGATTACAGCCTGTTACAAAATTGTATTAGCGATTATTATTCCAGTAAATTTAGCGAACAACTCGCGGTACCAGCAGAACCAACTGAAGGAGACGATGAACAACATCTTGTATCATCTGGAATGGTCATTGTAAAGAACAACGACAACTGGATGGATCGTTACATTAGGTCCATGAGATGGTACAGGGAAATTTACTTCTGATCGTCTTCCTAGACATCCGATAGTTGCGAAATTTTCGCTTCTCGCTGTGTCAATTCGGCCACGAATGGCTGCAACTTCTTTCGGACAATTTATTCCCTCATTCTCCTCAGAGAATATGTAGGCATTTATACTCCATAGCACTCCTTTTGAATTTTCAATCTCTGTAGGACTTATCGTAAACTGACGAAAGCCATCTGTTTGATAGGGCCGTAAATATCCAAATTTGCTTCGCGAAAGGAAGCATAGATTCACAGTCACAATGTTGCTACTAAGAACAGCTCAGGAAGAAATTACGATTGCGAGTATCCTGTGGCACCGAGGACTATTCAGCCAAAGTGAATGTGCCTACACTAAACAAAAGAGGAGATCAGAGGGAAATTGACTAGACGGACCCCTACATTTCGTACCTGAGCCAGTTGAGGGAGATTTCCGTGTGACCGTCGTCCGAGACATCCGATGATTAAAATTCGACTTTTGGGCAAGGAAGCACGTACCGTCAGGCGTATGACCATGTTCTAAGATGAGTCAATCTTAGATAGGTACATGCGTACAATGGTTTCGTGTTGACGATCAAATATGATGTGCACGGTAGTTCGCGTGTAATTGTTGAACGCTAATTCTACGTTGAAGCGATTTCATTGTTGATAGCGAGTTCATTGTACTGTCTTGAGGGACTGACCACCATTGAGTCTTAGCGAGCTTCGGTTCTCAACTAAGCGTCATTCCTGCACGGCTACTTAAAGGGTCTCTTCCCACCATCTTCGCCATGTTCAGGTTTACTATTGACAAGTGGCTAGACCCATACTTGTGGCCCAGCCAGGTGCACCGGTTTCCCAAGCCCATGCGGCGGTTGCTCGGGGGCCACTCGCCTCCTCCTGCGCCCGACTACTGGATTTGGTTGGAGACCCTAGTCGCTTCGTTCTGCGGTATCGCCGTGATCGAGGGCGTTTTCAAAAGCCACACTGCATTCTCAGAGCACCACGCTCCGCTCATCGTTGCCAGTTACGGTGCGTCGGCCATCTTGTGCTTCAATGCATCGCAAGCGCCGCTAGCCCAGCCAAGAAATGCTCTTGTGGGGCACATCGTGTCGTCCACGCTTGGCGTGTGCATCCAGAAATTGTTTCTGTTGTCACAGGCGGGAAGGGATCATTACTGGGCCGGGGGAGCGCTCAGCGTAGCAGTATCGAGTGTAGTGATGTCCATTCTCAACTGCGTGCATCCACCTGGAGGTGCCTCGGCACTTCTTCCGTGCCTCGACGACCGAGTCAGGGCCATGGGGTGGTGGTATCTACCTGTGCAGCTCGTGTCATCCGTGCTCATGATCGCTGTGGCGTGTATCTCTGGGAACGTTGTGCGCAAGTACCCAGTCTTCTGGTGGTCTCCGGCAACATTGGGACGAAAGAGGAGCCCCGGAACGGACACCAGTCCAGTCGAGAAGCAGCCGCTGGCGGCGAGTACGCTAGAGCAGGGCGTGGTGCAGTTCGTCAAGGGCCGCACCACGATGGAAATTGGGCCCGACGCCATCTTGGTGCCTGAGGGAGCAGCTTTAGACGAGCTTGAGCTCGAGTGGTTGATGACACTACAGAAGTGCTTGCCGGGGCGTGCGTCATGAGGAGACGAGCCGCATAGACCAGTTAAGCAGTCCAGAACGCATAGACCAGTCCATAGTTAAAGCAAATCAGCATAGACCCAGTCAAATCCAGGGCGGAGCATAGACCCGCCAATACTGATCGCAGCAAGTCAATTATGGTGCAGTGCGGGCAACGAGTCGCCGAGGTCAAATATAAAGCAGGCTACAAGGTTCGATAGATAATATGAATTCAATATGTGCTCAGAGAGCAATGCAGGCAACTTTTAGATGCAACGAAAGCGTGATAGACGAACGAAAGTATAAGACTGTTTAGCACTCCTCGGCCTCCAACACGAAGATCTCAATGGCAGAGCACTGGCCGCCGATGGAGGCGTCGTACAAGTTGTAGAAGTCACCGGACAAGCACTTGTAGAAGGTGGTCTGGTCGCCCAAGGCCAACTTGTAGCCGGAGGAGATGGTGTCAGAAGAGTCCTCGCCCTGGCCAGCATACGAGGCAGGGACGAACGACCAGCCGGCAGCGTAGATGGTGCCGGCCTGAGGTGGTGGGCCGTCGAACTGGAACTGGCGGTTGGCAACGATGGCGCCGATTCTGCCCTTGGCGTCCTTCAACTCACCGTTGGTGAGGGTGATGAGCAACGAGTCGGAGGACACGCAGGTGGTGCCGAAGGTGTCGTCGTCAGCAGAGGCAGACGAAGTGGCCTGCACTTGCCCGTCCGAGACCTGCGACACAACGTCAGCAGTGGTGGCAGAGGTGGCCTGGACCTGGCCGTCGGAGATCTGCGACACCACGGCAGCGGTGGTGGCGGTGGTGGCCTGGATCTGGCCGTCAGAGATCTGAGACACAACCTCGGCAGTAGTCGCCTTGGTGGTCTGCTGCTGCACCTGGCCGTCGGAAATCTGGTTCACGACCGACGCAGTGGTGGCCTTCGAGGTGGTCTGTTGCTGGATCTGGCCATCGCCGATCTGGTTGACAAGATCGGCGGTGGTGGCAGAAGAGGTGGCAGTGGTGGTCTGCTGCTGAATCTGGCCGTCGCCAATCTGGTTGACAACGTCGGCAGTAGTGGCCGTGGATGTGGTTTGCTGCTGGATCTGGCCGTCGGAGATCTGGTTCACGACGGACGCGGTGGTGGCAGTGGACTCGGCCGTGTTGGTGTCGGCCTGGATCTGGCCATCGCCGATCTGCGACACCAAGTCTCTCTTGGAGAGTGTGAAGGCCGAGCTGACCGAGGCCTCGATCGTTCTAAGCGACAATGCAAAAGAACCGGTGACCGAGGTGATAGCACTGGCGTTGGCGGGCAACGTGGCCGTGGGGGTCAAGGTGGTCCAGGTTTCTTCAATAGAAGAAGTCGTGGAGGAAGACACAGGAGCGGCAACGGCAACGGCGGCAACGGCAGCGAGAGCGATAGGAAACATCATACTGCTTTGGGGAATTTCTGATGATCAATTAAATTGCTGCTTTGGGACACTTATATAGTGCTCCATGTCATGAGCATTGATGAAGTTGCACCCACAGGGTGCCTGCGACATGGGGTGCCTATTTTTAGCGCGCATGCAGGTGCAGAGATCGGATAAAAATAGCAGGGTACGGGGTAGTCACCTCGCCGCCGGAACGCTATCGCTGCTGTCACGACTGCTCGTTTCCGGGGCCGTCATGCATTTTCTCCGAGCTGCTCTCTCTCCTCAGCTTAGTTTTCTCTCTTGATTTCGTGGACGGGGTGCACAGTGGTGTTGCTGGTGCATGCGCCTAAGCCTTGCCATGTCAAATCAATCACTGTTCCGTTTGCGGAATAGTAATGAGTGCGGTGCATGCACTCCGTCAGCAACACCCTTGAACACCCTTGGTGTCCTTGCTGTGGCACATTGTGCGATAAGCGCAACCTCGAATCTATGTCGTATAGCCCGTTACCATGGACGGCTGCTTATTGTCTGCCGCAGTGGTTGCGGAGGGGAACCTCGCTATGACGTGACTCCACTGCGCATAATGTCGTCCTCGCACTTTGCATACACGCCGAGCTCGCACAACATCGAGCTGGGAACCAGCACCCGGGCTTAGCTATAAACACCCGACTTGCTGCCGTTGCGGATGACGCTCTGGCGAGAGCCATTGGTGCGTGGGACCGGATCGTGCGGGGAGGCTGTGTGATGTGATTCCGTGCTCGTGCCTGTGGGCGAGCAACGCGTGATCTTCGCCAATTACAATTGCGCATGCTACGGATCGGCCGCACCAGCGGGCTGTTGTTGCTATCTCTCGAGCAAAGGGCTCGCGGCTTCACCTTGCAACCGGCGAGAAATGTCTCTGCCGCTGGCAATGTCTCCGTGGCTTGGGCCCGAGGAGTAGCTGCAAATCGGCAGTATCGAAGTCACCGAGCGCTCGCACCAGAGTCTATTTTTGTTCGCGGGCAAGTGTAAATGCATGGCCTCTGGAATTAGAGTTCCACGGACGGGTCCCGGGGGCCATTGTGCCTGCCTACATTATTTTTCGTATAGCACAATAAAGCCGCCATCCTGGATCAGCGACCGGAGTTTTCGGCACGCTTGCTGCTGCGCCGATATCGCCATCCATCCACAACCATGTTTCCATACCATCCACAACGATGTTTTCAGCGGCTTTCAGCGGTATGTTTTTGCACGACAAGCCATGCAGAATGTACGAGCACCGTTGTGACAGCAACGGATGGAATGTCGTCATCTCGGCTGTGTAGCGTATGCAGACGAAGGCTGCGCTGCGCCCGCTGCGCCACACATGGCTCGTAGGTTGTATGAGACCCTGTAAGAGAATTCTGCCAAGCTTCGTTCCTCATGGCCCAATGGTCAAGGCGTCTGGCTACGAAAGTAACCACTTCTGTTGGAACCAGAAGATTCCAGGTTCGACTCCTGGTGGGGAAGCTTACTTTTTGCACCCACCCACTCTGCGCAGTACACTCTATATCTTGGGTAACATGGTTGTTTATTGCACCACGTCGTCTAAAAACCGCGCCACGAGCGTGAACGCGTACTTGTCGTCGAAAATGCTCCCGTCCACCACTCTGCTCGCGCCCGGCTCGAACATGAAGTCGAGGCTCTCCACGTAGAACATGCCGTCGTGCACTCCGCCCGGCTCAATGTGCGTCTCGAGGTGGCCGCCATGTTCAGTGATGAGCTTGACAAACTTCTCGCACCCCAAGCCGAGAATCTCGCGCTCGCCGTATACGAACAAGCACCGCCCGGTCCCGTTGAAGGCGTCCACCTTGGCCCAGTCACGCTCGTAGTCCGTGGTGGTAAACTGCACGAACGCTGCTGCTGCGGCAATGTCGCGGCCCTCCATGTACCAGTCGCCCATCTGGGTGTCTTTCGAGCCGAGGTCGCCCGTGTAGTCGAACCCGGGCTTCAACGTCGGGGCCGTGCACGGCTCGAGCCACGGCGAGATGAAGATCATGTTGCGCGGCTGCGGCAACGGGCTGAAGTCCCACTCATAGTCCAAGAACCCCGCAAACACCCGGCGTGCTTCCTCCGGGTACGCAATGTACCGCACCAACGCACTGGCCAAGTTGGTGCCGGCCGAGTCGCCAATGACAACGATGTCGTCGTAGCCCGCAGCCACCAACGCGCGGTACGCGGCCACCGCCTCGTGGATCTGCGTGGGGAAGTTCTTGTAGTGGCACGTCAACGAGTAGTCGAGCAACGCGATCGAGAGCTTGCTTCGGGTCTCGGCCAGCACGGCGTAGTGCACGCCCATGATGCCGGCCAACTGCGCATCAAACACGTTGAGCACGTACCCGCCGCCGTGGAAGAAGAGGAGCGCCGTCTTGGCGCCCTCCGCCTGGTGGATCCAGTACGTGTTGTCGTTGATGCGCTCGCCGAACGAGCGGAGCCCGCTGGCCATGGCGTTGGCCGAGAACTTGCGGAAGAGCTTGCTCACGGGCGTGTACA
Organism: Helenozyma rhizophorensis; assembly: GCA_030573355.1. Taxonomy (NCBI): domain Eukaryota; kingdom Fungi; phylum Ascomycota; class Pichiomycetes; order Serinales; family Metschnikowiaceae; genus Helenozyma; species Helenozyma rhizophorensis. The sequence goes on from JAJMDD010000012.1 coordinate 191,972, forward strand.
CGAACAACACCACGTCGTCACGCGAGAAGTTGTTGGCCAAGTGGCCCTCCACGGCCAAATGCACATTTTTGTAGAGCGAGTTGGCACACTCACGGTTGGTGCGCTGCAACGCCGTGCCGGTCGTGTAGTACTGCACGACTGTGGTGACCACGACGGCAGGAAGCGTCAAGAGTCGTCCGAGGAAGCGTACGGAGATCATAACAGGCCCTGGAGCAATCGAGAAGGAGCGGCAGTGCAACGAGATTCACTTTGCCGGCCTACAGACACGAACCGGCGCCTGCACAGACGGCCCAATTCGGCACGATTGCACGGCACGATTGGCAGCGGACGGCACGTTTGCAATGGACGGCGCGGCTGGCGGTTGTCTACGAGCAATTTGGTACTGCAGCCAGAACCGGCTTGGCAACCATGTGGCTCACGTGCAGCGATTAGGGAGTCGTTGCATGGGGGTGTTTGTTCCGTCGATCTATCGATTGTTGCCCGCTAGCCGTGCCCGCATGGTGCGTGCAGGACGCAGTTGCAACTGACAAGCGCACAATGCGCTGCGGTCTCATTCAGAGCGCAATTCGATGTTTATATTCTCAATGGTCTCTCTACATACCCTGCTGTTCAGCTTCAATCTGGGCCAATGACTAGTGTAGTGCTGTGCCTGGTAAGCATGTGCCTTGTCGTTTCTGCTTACTGGTACAGGTATATGGGTACATGGGTGGTCCTGGGTTGGTACATGGTGGTCCTGGGATGGTACATGGGTGTCCTGGGTCGTTAATTCGTCGCTACAACCGATACTTGCTGGACGTCGGCGCGCCCTCCGCCTTCTTCAAGTTGCCCTTGGCGTCACGCAACTCGCCCTTCTTGTCAATCACCGTCACGTTCTTGGCTCTCGACAACGTGTCCACCACGTCGCCCTTCTTCTGCCTCTTGCGGTCGCCGCCCTGACTCTCGCGCTGCTTCTCGCTCTGCTTCTCGCGCTGCTCTCTCAAGTCCCGCAACTCGTTGAAGTGCTTGGACTTGGATCTCTTCTTGGCCCGTCTCAACCGCTGCTTGTCCTCGCGGCTCAACTCGTCCTTGGAGTACGACAACCCGGACTTCAACTGCACCTGCGACACGCCCCGCGCTCCGTCCGCCTTGGGCTTGTCGTCGCCCACCTTGTACACCTCCTGAGGAGCAAGCTTGGCTTCGTCCGAAACATGCAATGGCTGAGCGTCCTCCATGGTGATGGACGCGGGTGCGTCCGACACCTTGATCTCGATGCTCTTGAACTGGTGGGGCTTGGGGATGTAGTGCGCCAGACACAACGAGTCGAGCTTGTAGTTGAGCTTGGTGAAGAGGTCGGTGAGCTCGTCGTGCGCAGCCTGTACCTCGTCCGAGATCTTCAGCTCGGGGTCCACGCCGTGGTACTCATCCTCGTAAACCTCCGCCAACGACTTGGCGCTCTTCTGGTCAGACACCTCCACCTTCTGCTTCTGCACGAACTTCCCCACGTCGGTTATAAGCCTCTTGGGCAAGTCGTCGAACTCGTCGGCGCGAATTCTGCGTTTGATCAAGTCCTCGATGGTTTCCGTCACCTCGTCGGTGATGACAGGAACGGGTTTAGATGTGCGGTCGAACTCCAACGTGGGAGCCTCGTCGTCGTTTAAAAGAGAGTCCACCGGGCGGTCGCCTGAGCGGACCTCTCCCTTCATGGTCCACTTCTTCTCGGCCACGAGCTCCGCTTCTAGGCGGCCAATCTCTGCTTGTAGCAGCTGTTGCTGCTTCTCGAATGACGACAAGTTCTTTTCTTTTGTGGGTTTCGTCTCCTCTTCATCTGCGAAAAGATCGAGCATGGCAGAGTCCACCGCCTGCTCATATTCGTTTTCCTCCAACTCTCTATCAAGTTCCTCGTCGTCCTCGGTCTTAGTATTTTTGCTCGACTGCATCACGCCTGGCTTGTCGAAGAACTCGTCGTAGTACTCCATCTGTTCCTCCTCGCTTTCGCCGTCGCTCAAGTCGCCGAAAAGGTCAATTTGCTCATCGTTGTCATCCTCATCTTCGAGAGCGACAATCTGCTTATTGAACTCATCGATGTCAAAGAAGTTATCGTTGAGGCCGAACACGTCCTTTTTGGGCTGTGACTCCTGGTCAGCGACTTTGGTCTCCTCGGACTCTGCGTCCAGCACTTCTGCCTCCTCGTCTTCCTCCTCATCCTGGTCTTCGTCATGCGATGCTGCTTCACTGTCGGATTCATAGTTTGTGCCCTTTGCGAGTTCTTCGGGTTCCTCTGTCAGGAAAAATTCCTCTTCGCTGTCTTCTTTGTTCTCGCTCTCTTCGCTGCCCTCTCCATCTCCCACAGATCCGTATTTCTCCCTCAACTCGGGTATTTTGTTGAACAAGAGGTCCTCTCCAACTCCCAGAAGAACCATCTGTGCTTGTCCAAACACTTGGGTGGAGTCCAAGCCTTCGGTGTAGATCTCATCTAGAACTGAGTAACTCTTTGCGATGGGATCCAAAAGTTCTTTGGTTATGCTATTGAGTTTGCCGACAACGTCCGCATCTTGACGAGCTTGAAAGATATCGGCTGGACTATCGACCAAAGCTTTGAGGAACTCCATATGCCGCTGTGTACCAGTAAGAAAAAATTGTACAGGTTGATGAGCATCGCGAGAGTGCAGGAACATCAAAGTGAGTTGCAACGCTACCTCACCACAGGCGTGAATAAAGGCGAAAAAAGCCTAGTCATAAGGGAAGAGAATACCCTAGTCATACGTGGACCAGAAAAGCCTAGTCCTTGCGCGGAAGAGAACAATCCCAATTCTAAGTCATGCTATTCCGTCCTACGCTAAGGCAATGGATGCAACCTCGTACTTCACTTCGGTGGAAGTCTGGCACTTCTTCCAAAAGATGGGTGACTAGACAAATGGATGATGTGCATAGCAAACAGTCCAAAGCAGAGGGGTTTAGGTCAAGAGCAGCATACAAGCTCATCGAGATCGACGACAAATTCAAGATTTTCAATAAGAAGACCTGCAACATTGTTGATTTGGGCTTTGCGCCAGGAGCGTGGACCCAGGTGGCACTTGCCAAGTGTAAGGGAAGGAGTCCCAAGCCGAAGATTTTAGGCGTGGATTTAATAGACTGCTCACCGCCCGAGGGGTCTAGTTTTATCCAGGGTGACATATTCTCCAAGAAAACACACGAGCAGATCTTGGCTTTCTTCAGCGAGGAAGCCCCATCAAACGAGCCTCTGCTAGATCTTGTGTTGAGCGACATGATGGCGAACACAAGTGGGATAAAGGATAATGACCACTTTGCCAGCATGGACTTGTGCGACGGTGTGCTACTTCTCGCGTGCAACTTGCTACGGAAGAACGGTTCCCTAATCATGAAGTTCTACACGGGAAAGGAAGACCGTCTTCTCCAGCAAAAGCTCGAAAAGACGTTCCATCGAGTGCACAAGATGAAACCCAAGGCATGTAGAGCAGAGCTGCGGGAGATGTACTTTATTGCACTCAAAAAGAGAGCAAATGCAATCAGCCCAGAGGAGCTACTCAGTGCCAATTGACTGTGTGTACGTTTGGTTTGTACCAAGACAGTGGCATCGAACTACGCTTTCGCAGTATAATCGGATGAAAGCAAATGATACACTAATCATCAAGAACGTAGAAAAATTACAACACTCGTCATTACGAACGTAGAAACAATTAAAACACTCTTCACTATGCCTACGGCTCCAAAAGTGAGCCGGAGAGGCATTTACATCAGGAAGTTCAGCTGATAGATAGTACTCCATACAGGCTGATATCAAGTCATCTCATGGCTAGTTACCTACGACACCCCCTCTTGAAGAACCCGGTCAAATGGCTCCGAGGGGTCAAAAAAAGACACAATGCCGAGTTGGCTGTTGAGACACCGCTCACGCAGCGTCTCCAGTCAGATCCGTTTGCAGCTTCACTCACGTCAACACGACGAGATGTGTCGTACAATCTGTTCCCTATCGGGAACATGATACAGGTGATTGTGGGCGACAAGAACGAGAAGGGCCATTACCCTTTGCAGCCCGTTATTGAAAAACCGTCAAAGGGCCAGCACCCGGCGAGCTATGTGATAAACTACAAGAAGTACTTGGAAATACTAGAGATGAGGCGGTTCTTGCCAACGCCCATGAAGTACAGGATGAGGGGAAGCATAGAACACGCAATTAAAAAGCCGGAAAACTTCATTGGCGAGGTCGAGGAACTCTACCGTGGCAGGATTACGGAACTATTGAGCTCGAGAAGCGGTGCGGCTGAGAACAACCGAGAACTCGGATTTCTCCTTACTCCAGGTGAACGTAAGGCGTCCGTCTCCTGGAGCGAACTGGGTCCCGTGATTGCGACGGACTTGGTCGCCGAAGAGACGTTTGTGGCATTCGAGGAGAGCGAGTTGGCCATGCTCCTATGGAAACTAGTGGCCTTCCACCAGTAATCTAGCCATAATGAACCATAATATATCTATTCTATCTGTCTATCTAAAAGTACATAAGCCACAGGAACACCACGGACATGATAGCCGCAGCCCAGCCGTCGTCAAGCCCGATTCCTCCGCCCGACTTCTTCAGCGCAGAGGTGGAGGTGTTCAACGTAACGCTCGACAAGGACAACACCTTCTCGTCGTCGTCGGAGTACCACGCGGTGACCGTGGACGCGTCCAAGGTCTCGTCGAGCGACAAGCTGTCCAGCAAGAACACCGTGACGGTGCCGTCGGTGCCAAACACCACACCGCCCCTCATGGTGCTGGTGAAGTCACGGGTGAAGTAACCGTCCACCTGCATGCCGTCCTGGATGTCGGAGGTGCCCTGGTAGTCGTGGACCGTGGAGAAGAGCTGGCTGGTGGTGGACGAGTTCATCACCTCGAAGAGGTCGAGCTCGCCGCACCCGGACGTCCAGCACGAGCACGAGGTGTTGGTGGGGTACTGCGACGTTCTGGGGATCTTGGCGTTCAACAACCAGATGGCCGGCATGTTGTAGTAGGTGGTGTCCTCGTCGTCGGTGGCCTCGGGCATCTGGAACTCAAACAAGAACATCTTGGTGGCGCCCAGGAAGCCGTGGTACGCGGGGATGCCGCTGCGGTAGAACCCGCACGAGTTGTCGGCGCCGGAGTCGGGGCACTCCTCGCCGGAGAAGATGATGTACTCCTCGTTGGAGTTGATCATGTTGTCTGCCTCGAGCACGGTGGACTCCGAAGCCTCGGAGGTACCGTTGCTGCCCGCGTACGTCAACGCCTTGCCAAGGCAGGGCGAGTCGTCGCCCGCACCCGTCAAGAACGTCACGTTGGTGGCGGTCTGGTTGGCCGCGCTGTAGTAGGAGATACGTTCCCATGTGCCCGAGGACGAGTCGTCGGCCGTGTAGGCGGCAAACAGCTCCAAGACCAAGGGGCCGCGGAAGTGCACGGAGAGCTCCTCGTCAAGAGGCGCGTTGGAGCCCGTGAACACGGTGAAGTCCGACTGCAAGGTGCACCCGCACGACGAGCCGTCAATGTCCGTGTAGGACTCGACGTCGTAGTAGTAGCCGGTGTAGCCGACGTTGGCGTAGGCGAGCGCACTGACCGCGGACGACGACGACGTGGAGGTAGAGTTGCTTGAGCTTGAGCTGGAGGAGCCGGAGTCGGAGCCTGTGCCCGAGTCAGAGCCTGTGCCCGAGTTCGAGTTTGTGTTGGAGTTTGTGTTGGAGTTTGTGTTCGAGTTTGTGTTCGAGTTTGTGTCATCCCGGATTCGGAGGGCGAGCGAGCTCGACACGAGCGTGCAGAGGAGGGCAAGCTGAGAAAACTTCATTGCAGATTACGCAGGGAAAGTTGGAGCTTTATATCGCGAAACAAGGCTTGACATATGCCGGCGCGCGTCGGGCTATGGACTCAGCCTCGCAAAGGCCGAAGACCCCGGGCTCGTACCCCCGGCTGTGGCAGCATTGTGTCTGTCTATTTCTTGGCTAGCCCAGGGGTCCTGCAGAGCGACATGTCTCGATAAGCTTCGGGCAAGGAGATAAAGAGGCGCAGAGCTGGTAAGTAGGGGCCATAAACAGCATGCAGATGGATCGAAGGGGAGAAGGCCACGACAAAGAGATTTGTTCTGGGTTTGAGTTACTGAGTGGAGAGGTGTTTGTGTGGAGATGAGTTGGTGTGGAGAGGTTTTGGTGTGAAGAGATGTTCCTGGGTGGAGAGGGGTGAGTGTGGAGAGGGGTGGTGTTGAGAGCACGGTTGGCGATGAGATGAGTGCGATCGAGATCTACGCATCGGCACCGAATCAAGTTCTGTCTGCGAAATTCAATTTCGAGGTATGGCATCGACTGCCGTATCAACATAGGTGATGGCTTGATGTCGATCGCTCCTACTCCTATCGGTGCATCGCGAAGATCGTCACCGGATACAGACAGTTTGAGGGGAGTCACGTGGCACATTGCTCACGGCCCATTGCTCACGGCTCACGGCTCGCACCATCAAGTCTGCCGTATTGCTTCTTCGTTTCTTCTGTTTGTGGTGCCCTGGCCGTGAAAATTTGTGCACCTGCACATTCCTAGGAACCAAAATTCTCTACTTCGGTGCCAACTCCACAGCAGCCAAGCAGCTGCAACACCACACATCCTTCTCCGTTCGTCGTGCGCGGAATACACCGCAATTGCCCGGAAGAGAACGTCCAATTCACCAGGTTCCCGTCCAAATGCCCGGCGCACCGCAGCCAAAACCGCTGGAGGTGTCGCTCATGCCTCCTCCGCCCTTCGGAACGGCCCCAGTGGGATCCAGAAGCAGAGCCTCGCTGGTGCGCGCGGCGTCCGCGGATCTCGCGCTCCCCTCGCAGTTCCAGCAGCCGTCGGCGTCCATTTTGAAGCCCACCACCGGCCGCGATGTCGTGGCCTTGATCTTCCTCCTCCTCGTGCTCCCGCAGGGCATCAGCTGCATTGTGCTCACGTCATACATCTTGCTGGGGTCGTTCCGGTCCATGGCAGGCAAGCTCATCGCCAAGATCATGTTGAAGCTCGGCGACAGCGTCAAGTACGACTTGGACGTGGCCCCCTCCACCAGGTACCGCTACTACCTGTCGGAGCTCGTGGGAGAGTTCTTGCGACTCTTCTCCATGAACTCCATCATCTTGCTCGTGTGCCACTACACGCTTCCCCGCGCGTGCTTGCAGTACCTCACGGTCATGGCCAAGTCCATCATCGCCAGTAGGCTCGTGGGCACCTACGCCACGGGCTCCACCACCTACGTGTCGGTGGTGTCCAACAGCGTGGCGGCCACAACCACCACAACAACCACCACGGGCCAGAGCCTACATCAGGGCTCCAAGGACTCGCGCTACTTGTCCACCAGCTTCTTCAACTCGCTCCTCGGCTTCACGTCGGTGTGCCTCATCAACCACTTCATCAACAACTGGGTGCTCGACATCAACATGAGCACCATCGTGTCGGATGTGGCGGCGCTTTGCGGAAGCTTCCCGTTCTCCAGAGACATCACGCTCGACGGACTCTTCCGCGTGTTGTTCACCAAGTCGCCGTTCCTCGTTTCGTATCACTATCTTTCGGCGAAGAAGGGCAACCCGTACCTCGAGAACCGCCGCGGCAGAGCGGGCTTGTTGTCTCGCCTCGTCATCCACGTTTGCATCAAATACTTCCACCTAGGCGACAAGTCTGTCCAGACTCTCGCCTTTGTCATGAAAGAGGGCTCGGTCGTGCTCAACTACGCATACCTAGTGCTCTGCATCCACGTCATAAGCTTGACCATCGTCCCCTTTTTGAAAAGCATTGTGTTCTTCAAGTTCTACTCCCGTACACTTGACCACTTGTCGTCGTTGACCCCAGATGTGCCGTACGGCGGGTTTCGCAAGAACGGAATGATTTCCACCATTCCCGCCGCTTCCGACTCCGTGGTTGTCATCAATGTGGAGCCGTCCCAGCTCCTGCTCGCGGCCACAAGCACAACGGACATCCCCGAAATAAAGGTCGACGAGGCGACGGCAAAGCTGTCACCGCAACATTTCATGAGCTCTGCGTCGTCCGTGCCCGCAGACAACTTCAAAGTTTTCTGTACGGTGCCTCCCACCAGTAAGTCGACTGTCTTTGGCAACATTCCGCGCCAAAGCAAGACCATCGTTGACCGCAAAAGATCCAACAGCAACGCAGCTGCGTCTACTACCATCATGGACAGGTACTTCACCGTATCCATCCAGCCCATCTGGTCGTGGTTGGCAGCGATAAAGATCTTGGCATGGAACCCCAGACTCTTTGCAGGCTCCCCCACCAAGTTGAAGAACGGTGGCGGGAGATTTGTGTGCCCATCTGTGGAATCGGACTTCAAGTTGGCTGTCGCTCGTGTCGACGAATCCAGAGTCATTTTCCGTGTATTGGATCGGGCTTACATGTCTGGTTTGACAGACAACGAATTCCATGTTCGCGTCAACAATGTCGACTGGCCGTTCGTTTTCTTGCATGTTGGTGAGGAGGCCGCCTATATCAGCGTGCACAGCTTGACTCCGCTTTACCAGTATGAAATATCGTTCTTCAACGGCGAAGACTTGGTGGGCAACCACCTTATCAACACCGTCTCACGCGATCCGCCTCACTTCTCAAGCTTCTCGATGAAAACCAATGCGAAGCTGACCTTGCAGTCGAGTTTGAAGTACTCCATTGCAACCGTGAACGACGTGAAGGCCAACGTCAAGAAGTCGAAGAAGGATGAGAACAAGCGCGTTGCAGAGTTGAAGAAACAAATTGACTCATTGCAGTCTCGCATCGACAAGTACGGCAACAAGGATTTGCAGGAGGGCCGTGTCGGTGCGAAATTGAAAGGCTTGCAGAATGCGGTCTCGCAGTTGGAAAATGAGATCAAAGAGATTCAACAACAGATTGATGACTATGAAGCGTCTGCCGAAGGCTTTGAAGCCAACTTCCGCAAGGAGGAGAAAGCCTTGACGAGAGAGATTGCAGAGTTGGAAGAGTTTATCAAGAAGAGCGAGAACAAGACCACACGTCTCAAGACGAACATCAAGTCGGTCGAAGGCGACAAAAATGTCACCGAAGTCAAGCGCAAAAAGATGGAGAGCAAGGTCAACAGCAGGCGCGAAGACATCGCCAGACTCAACAGCGAGATCAAGGCCATGAAGAAGGCGTTGCTCTACAAAATCCAGAAGCGCCAGCGCAAGATTCACGAACGCTTCGAAACGATTCTCCCCAAGGTATCTGAAGCCTCGGACAACTTAACGCAAGAGCTTGAAGAGGCACACGCGGTCAATGATACGCCATGAATAAATGACATGATATATATACAAGTGTAGCGTCACTCCTTGAGCGGTTTTCCCACCGAGTGGAATCCTCTATCGAAGTATAGGAGCCCTCCAGAGGGCTCGTTTTTGTTGGGGAAAAGAATCTCGTCCACCAGTACCACCCATATTTCGTGGTCGTCGACCGTGAACACCTCTCTTCTCTTGCAAATAAACGACACCTCCAGCTCTGTCAATACGGGAACCTTCAACCCAGACTTGGCTTCATGCATAGTATACTCGTTGGGGATATCTGTAAAAGGCGTGGTCATCTCATGGAAAGGCTCTCCATCGTCCGGGCGGACTTCGAAGTGCTCGGGGTCTCTTTTGATGCCGCTGGCAAACTTTCTGCCCAACATGACCGATTTTGCACTAGGAGGCATCACATGGAGCCCCAAAAAGCCCCCGTTTTGATGGAGCGAGGCCGAAGTGTAGCTGGGCAAATGCAAATTGAACTGTAGCAAAGGCTTGGGATACACCGAAAGCGAGCAAACGGACGATAGAGTCATGCCGTGAAGCGGCTCATTGCTGTTTCTGGCTCCTGCGGTAAGAATCATGGCCTGCGAGCTTACTCTCGCCATGGCCGACTTAAACGCTGTTTGAAGACTCGGCAGTAAGCATCTTCTTGTCGGTCTCATAGCTGGCTTTTCGCAGAATTGTGTTTAGGCCAGGTTCATGCACTAGCTCGATCTTGCGATGATATCGGACTGTATGGTGGAAGTCTGTAAGAACCATATCGACGAACAACCAAGCATTGAACAGGCGATTCAAGCAGACTTTTCGAGATTTCGCAACGTTCTCGAGAAATTGCAACGTCTATAGAAATTCAACGTTATTGAGATATCGCAACGTTCTTGTAACAGCTATCGACACTAGACCAATTGCCTTTCGCATACAATCCACCACCTAATTACCAAGTATCGAGTCGAGATCTCTTGTCAATGCTCTATGATTATACAGTGTCACTTCACAAAGATACGTTTCGTATGAAGGTATCGACCTCATTGCAAGCAAGTTGCAGCTACTGTCCTCTGTGCAGTTTATTTGTGTTCCCAATATCAATAGTCTCCAGCACCATGGTGGGGGCGTCCGAACAAGACTTGTTACGGGTGTTCTCCACTTACATAGACCGACATTACAATCCATTATCAACTGCCAGTACCAATTTACCAACTTGGCAGAAGAATGAGAGCCCTTCCACGCTAGCTCAACGCGTGGTGGACTCTGCTACAGAAAACACCAGCATCCAGCTCCTTTCTGCAGCCTTCAAGTGCATATACATGTCTTCAGCAGGCAATTACGACCTTTGCGAGACTTTGAGAAAACACCAGCGTGTCATACTAAGACTATCGGCGCAGAAGAACTCCAAAGACGCCTTCATTGAGTTGTCTACGCTCTACAACGTGTTCACTGGATCTCGCAAGTTCGGCAAGGTCTCTTGGGTCACTCTTCTTGAAGGCTTTCCACCGCATGGCTCGCAATTCCCAATCCCTATAGTGATGTCTTTCTACTTTTTCGTCATTCAAAGTTTGCTTCAGCATGTCCTGAGCCACTTGACCATAATATTGAAGAATGACCCCTCCCTTAACGTTTCTGTGTTCATGAAGTTGGCTCGTGCATTTCTCTCCACCAGCAATTTCCAGAAGTGGGCCTCTAAAGCTGATCTGACTTTGTCGAAGAAGTATCATAGCAATAGTATAAAAATGGTGGAGGGGTTCATCAAGGTTGCTGACTTTCTCAGAAAGAAATTGGATAGCAGCGATTTGAACACTGCCATCGCTGCGTTGAAATTGAAGGCCGTCGAGTTTCAGATCCTTCTTGGCTCTTCCATTTCTATGAACGAGATTGTGGAGGTCTCCCCTGCATTGGTTCCATTTCAGAACGACCTCAAGAACACCGAAGCCAAGTCGCACTCTGTTGCCTCACAGGTGGGCTTAATATTTGACTCGACTACAGCTGTTAATGACGAGGCTTCGGACGACATACATGCAACTTTACGAATTTCGAATCCGGGACCCGAGTCTTTTCGAAGACTCTCCACACAGCTTGCCAAGCGCAACTCTTGCTCGCCACAACTTTTGCTGTCATTTTCTACTTTCATTGAAACGAGCGATGTCAGCGACCATTCGTATGCCATGGTTAAGGTCATATTTGAGTTCATTGCCTCGTTTGAAACTGATCACTCAGTTTTGGGAGTAATTGATAGCGCCATTCATTATGCAAAACAATTCAAAGGTGATCATCGCATTTCTGCTGCATTCATTGAGGACTGTGTGCCACTTATCGAAGCAATTCTAGTGACGTTGAGTGAATCCAAGCGATTACGCCATGTGGCGAGGCTATGCTTCAACTTCGGTAAGCAAGCGCAGCTGATCCTGGGGCTAGTTTGGGCATCGAAGTTGGATCTTCAAGTATACACTATGGAAAACCTGCTGTTGGAGCGTAACCGGACATGGGGTCGTGGGGTGTTTTATGTTTGCAAACTCACCGATCTTTCCGCCTATGATGTTGCTCTTTCGGTAGCGAGTGCCTATTTGAGTGTGCCAGGTTTGGTCGACATCAAATCTTTATCACTGAACGTTCTCGAGTGTTTATCACAATGCATTGCATACACTCAGAGGGGCCCTCGCTCAGTATTCGATGGTTTGGGATGTCAGATCGAGCTCATGCATAGCCTATTTCCCACGTTTCAATCAAAAGCGTCTGCGTCTCGAATTTGCGAGTTCAAAACATTGATGAGCGAGGGTGCTGCTTCCGGGTTGTTGGATACGTCTGCTCGTACAAGCGGGTACGCGAATGATGATACCGAATCGTCTCCGAATTTGGGCTTAGACTCGTTGAGCGAATGTGAAATAATGATTGAATCTTTGATGAAGAGCACCTCACATCGCAAAATCTTGAAAGCAATCGCTAAGCGTCTTTCTGATTGGCAACAAGATTCTAGGGATGAGGTATCAAAATCCAACTTTCGGCTCGTGCACCATATACTTGCCAGTCTATTCCACTTGGGCTATTTCAAATTCGCCAAAGCAATGATCGAGTCGCTCAAAATCCTGAAGATATCCATGACACCTCTTATGACTTTCCAGATAGACGTTTTGTTGTGTCGCTGTCACTTCGAATGCGGAGGCTTCGCCAAAGTTCCTGATATTCTCACTTCGACTGGTCAGAACCTAAAGCAGATGAATCTTGCAAAAGTGTCTGAGAAAGTGGACTATAACGATGTCATGCAGTGGAAGTTACTTCAATTTGAATACTACATCGGTATGAGAGCTGAGGCTAAAAGCCTCGAGAAGTTCGAAGAAATTAGAAGATTCTTGACTTCCAAGCCCGAGTATGATTTGAATAAAGATCTGATCGGTGTCACCCTTGCATGGAGATTTCGGAGTTTGCTCATTATTGCTCGTTACCTGTTCTTGGTAGCGAAGCTTCAGGCGCAAGGTGCAGATTACATCTGGGGCTTGCAGAATTTAAAACTCAGTATCAAGCTATTGAAGTCTGTCCTTAGAAAGCTTGATTGTGCAACCGAGTTCCACTATGAGGACGAAGGTGTGAAGAAAGAGACAGAATGCTTGTTGTTAGCGTCCTACAAGAATGCTTACATAACGTCTAGAACCCTTGGACTACTGAAAGACGCACTATTTTTCATGAAGGAGTTGAACAGACTAAACTGCTCACTTGCAGACTCCAATCCAGTCGTTTGTGCTCATCTCAATTTCCAGCTAGCTAATTACTTCGTCATTGCGAACAAATTTGAAGAGGGCAACAAGGTGCTAACGAGAGGAATGAACAATTTGGAGATGATAAACCTGCAAGTTTTAAAGGTCTCTTCGTTGATCTCATCGAAAATGTTTGACGTTTTTGCTCCCGTGAATTCATATCATTCGGTACTGCCCACTCTGGGCTTCACTATCCAGTCGACAATGACCGACGACATTTACGAACCACTCTCCATGTTGAATATCCAGGATGATATTTTGCAGCTCAGATATTTGCTTTCTTTCCGCGGGTCTGAGTGCGGCCTGGATATCGAGATCGATACCAGTTCTGATCGTCAGAGGATGCTAATGAGCACACTTAGCACAATGGTAAACCAGCTCTCTCGCAAAAATGACTCCGAAAGTCAAGTGTGCGACTCGAAAGTGCATGTCGTTCCACAGTTTGACTTTTGCAAGACGTTAACGTCGCAGGATGAACATGTCGCAAATCGCTTGATTCAGTGCAAAGAGACATTGATACAAGTTCACAAGATAGAAAATTTGAAATATTTGGAGGTGTCACACATAGAAGATGTTCACGCGTTGCTTAACCATTGTGTTCACCTTCTTTCCACGGTGTCCGTCATCAAAGTTGATGGCGCAAAAGATTTGCTAGAAACTGTGCTTCACCTCAGAGATCGAGCCAATCTGCTTCCGTACATTAATCAGAAGAAGGTATGCGAAGCTGTGCTGCGGCCTCGAGATCATTTGCCATTCCATCAGTCCCTGTCGCTGTCGGCTACGTTGGATAACACGAAGCTCAACGTGTGCGACGATGTTAAACAACTTCTTCCCAAAGACTGGATTGTAATCAGCATAGACATTTGTTCAATCACGGGTGATTTGATCATGTCTAAGCTCCTGTCAAATAGCACCACTCCTACTTTGTTCAAGCTTCCTTTCGATCGACTCGAAAGAAATGCCAATGGATTTAAGTCTTACACCGAGACATTGCAGAGGATCATCGACGAGAGCAATAGGTCAACCAAGACAGCGGTCACTTCTCAAGTCAAGACAAAAGAAGATCGCAAAAATTGGTGGAAGTTGAGGTTCAGTTTAGACTCAGAACTCAAAGAACTCATAAACTCCATGGAACAGCAAGTGATCGGTGGATTGAAAGGAATCTTTGGTTCGAGCGCCACTAATGACATTGCGTACCAGCAGTTCAAACAACGGTTCACTAATATTTGGATACTGCTTTTCAATTGGGCGTCCTTCGAGTTCAGTGACACCGTCGTCGATCTTTTCTACAATTTGCAACCAATCAGTCTGAATGGCAATTTCAACAACGACTGCCTCGAAGATTTACTTTCTTTCACTATCGACCAACTCCAGCAAATTGGAAAAGCCCGTAAATTGACTTCCTCTCTTAGAGTCATTTTGGGTGAGAAAATCCGGAGTCTTTACACAACTTCCAAACACGAGGGCCCAGCGCACATCATCTTGAATACGAGTTCAGAATGTGCATCATTCCCGTGGGAGTCTATGAACATGTTGAAGAACAAGTCAGTGTCGCGAGTGCCTAGTATGCAACTATTAGTGGATATGCTCAAGAAGCGGGAATTCCCGTTGCGCGCGTTTGAAGAGAAGGACAGTGTTTTTTACATCGTCAACCCTGGCACAGACTTAAAACGAACTCAGGAGAGGTTTGAACCAGTCTTGAGCCTGCGCCAAAATGCCACAGGACTCATAGGAGAGAAGCCGGAGGAAGACTACTTGGTTTCTAATCTTTACCGCAGCAACCTCTTTGTATACTTGGGCCATGGTGGAGGGGAACAGTATATGAGAAGCTCCACGTTGATGAACGCGAAATTCAACGAGCGCTCAAATGATTTATGTCCCGCGTTGTTGATGGGCTGCTCCTCTGGAGCTGTCGAAAATAACGGGAGGTTGGGCATCACAAGCAATGTACATACATGGCTCATGTGTGGTTCCCCCATGGTTGTTGCGAATTTGTGGGACGTTACAGATAAAGACATCGACATTTTTGGCTTATCTTTACTCGCGAAATGGGGCTTCACTTGTCCTGGTAATGATACCATTGGACAGGCGGTGGCCAAAAGTAGAGACGCTTGCACTTTGAAGTACTTGAACGGCGCTGCTCCCATTTTGCATGGTTTGCCGCTCCAGCTCCGATAGGACGTTTTTACATACTATAGATTACACAAGTTTATCCCAGACCCAATTCGTAACATCATGAATTTGCCAATAAGGCGGAGGGCATATCCCAAAGTTCAGTGTCTATGCCGAGAACAGAACCAGAAATATCCCTGAGTTTCAGCTCGAAGCGAGCCCGCAGATCCAAACACAGCTTTGACATGTGTTGCCAGCGCGTTTCAGATCCGGAGCTACAGCTGAGCTGGTCACAGTTCGGAGAGCTGCGTCTCCTGGTCCGATGCGGACACCTGCTGCGACAACTCACCATTATTGGAAATTATACCGTCTGAGTCAGAGGGCACCACGGTAGTGACATTAATCGTACGGTCGTGCTGGCCGTCGAAATGTGTCGATGTCGAATGAGTCGTGGCGGTGGAGCCCGAGGATGAACCGCTGGGCACACACCAATTCTTGTGGCATTGCCAAGCGCGCATTTGGCAGTCGCGCGAGCAATACTTTGTGCGCTTGCAGCGCTTGCACTTCGAAAATTCACGGGGATACTTCTCCCACTTGCCGCACTCGAGGTTGCCGCATTGTCTTACACCACCCTTGAAGTCATTGCGGCGACACGAGTTGCGCATGATGACACCCAGCCAGTAGTACATATCCGTGCCTGCAAGGAAGGTGAACTTCTCGACCACAGGAAATAAGTTCACCTTCTTGTACTCAACCAACGACTCATCGTAGTCGTTGTCTTCCGTCATGACGTCATCGTCAATGTCGAAGTTGGCGTAGGTGTCGTAATTCCATTTATGAGCCAAATATTGCTTCTGCTCCAAGCGCTTCTCGATAATCGTGTTGCTCAAGCGTTCACATTCGGCCTCGATGCAGACATTGACCTTATCCGAGATGCGGCAAAGCGCCACCATACGGTTCAAGTCATTGACGGTCGCCTCAGCGTCGAGAATCTTGTCATACAACTTGTGCAAGTACGATGGTTGTTCAGACTCCTCGAAAGGCATGTAATCGTCGTCCTTTCGATGGTCGCTCTCGTCGTCATAGTCATCGTCATCGTCAAAGTCATTGGCTTCGGCGTCTTCAAAATCGTCTGGTTTGTACAAATCAAGTTTTTCCTCGATATCAAAGTTGTCGCTGCGAAGATTCAAGTCACTTGGCATTTGCGGCGAGTTCGATGGCGAGGCATTAAAACGTTCGACATAGTTGTCCGTGATTGCACTTGGAGAAAAAATGCGACCCTTCCTCAGGCGAGGAATGAGCGTATCGCGCGAGCTCACGCCGCGCATCTTCTTGCCCGAAAACATGCGCATCTTCTTGTCGCGAATACTCATGTCGACAATGAGATGGGTATTTTGCAACACATCTTTGAGGTAAGGGTACTTAGAGATGTACGCAAGGAGTTGAAGACACCACACGACGTCGTCGTCGCGGGGAATAACGACGCCCGTTTCGGTGAAATTGCGCGGGGCGATCTTGGCGTGTATGACGTTGGACACATGGGCAAACTTTTCGTCCTGAAGGTACAAGTCCGACAAGAACTGGAGGTTGTTGTCCATGTCGTAGTCGCACGCGCCATCCGTGCCATCGGGGAGCTCGGCGGCCTTCTCCTCGCGCAACTTTTTGATGATGGCGACAATGAGGTAGCGGCGGCGAATGTCGTTGTTGACAGAGCTGCGGCCCGGCTCGGTCAATGCGTAGTTGCCGCGGATGAGCTTGAAGAGCTGCTCCACGGTCAAGTTGTCGTAGTCCTCGGAGGTCAAGCTGTTGATCTGCGCGGAGAAGAACGGCTTGCACTCAGCCATGGCAGGAATGCTAGTCACATTGGCGTCGATGGACGGGATGCTGCTGAAGTTGATGTTGGCGGGGATGTTGTTGGTGATGGCCATGTTGCTGTTGATGTTGGCTACGGGGACGGCCGTGGCGGGGGCGTCCGCCGCGGCATCGTTTGCATAGACGGCGTCGGGGTGCGCACCGGCGCGGGCGCTCTCCGGGAAGCGAATGTTCATGAACGTGCCGGTCTGGGAGTCGTCTGTGTAGTTGCCGTAGTACGCAGGCTGCTCGCATTGCATGAAGGAGCACAGCGGATTCAGCACGAAGTTGCCCTCGTGCAAGCTCATGTAGTTGTCGAGCACGGTGGCGATGATGGGGAGCATGCCCGCGCGGACCACCTTCTGTCTGATCTTCTCGGTGCCACGGGTACCAATCAAAACAAGGCACTGGAATGCAAGGGTCCATTTCCACGCCGTCAACAACTTTTTCTCGCTGTTGAAGATGTTGTCGTTGACGCTGAAGTTGGAGTTGTGGCACTCGTGGAGAATCTCCACCAACCGCTCGATGCCGCCGTCGTTGGACAACGTCTCGCGCACTTTGGCCGAGGACGACACGAGGTAGGTCAAGTGGTTGAGCGAGTTGACGAGCGGCTTGTCGGACGTGACATCCAACGCACGCCGGTCGTAGAGGCTAGTTGTGATGGTGACGGCGGCACGGTTGTTGGCGATGGATCTGTAGTTCGAGTCTCTCATAACAAGGGGCAGGGGCAAAAGGTCAAGATAGATTTAAGGTCACGGGGCTAGGGGGAATAGACGGGGAGTTTACAGGAACATAGGAGGATGGGGAGGTGCAGGTGGTGGCGGAGGTTGACGGAGGATGCTGTGGGGTTGGAGGCAAACAGGATAATAATCTCTTTCTGTCCATTTGCCACGTCACGTGCGCGGCGTGTGCACGCCAATGAGCTGCCATGACTGGGGCGGGCGCGAGTTGCTTTTGTGCACGTGACGCCGGTTACGGCCCGTTTGCCGGCAGGGAGGCTGTAGGTGCCGGCCATGAACTCGACACCGCTAGAGTCGCTTGCAGGCGTCACCTCGGCTCGGCTCATCGCGGAGGCGATGAAGATTGCCGCAGACGTGCGCTCGTGGAAAAAGGCCCGCACGTTCGGATACGAGGTGCCGCAGTGCCAAGAAGTTGCAGTCGATGTGTACAATGCCAGCTTCAACAACGACTTCTGGGTGGCACGAGTCAACGAGTTCGCCGAGGTAAGCGACCGCGCCGGATTGTATGCCGCGCTCCTCAAGTTCAGTATTGGGTCGACAAGTCGGCTCGACGAGTCGCACACCGAGTATGAGAAGCACTACATTGAGGAGCTTTACGACTTCAACGTGCATGCGTACGAGCTTCCCGGTGCTCCAGACGAGTGGGAGACGTATTCGTACCTCGTAGAGTTGTTCTACCGCTTGCAGTGGCCGTTGAAGCGCAGAAAGTTCTACAACTTGGTGCACATTGCCAAGCACCGCACCTCGAACGCGGCGCTTGTCATCAGCGTGGCGGTGACGCCTGAGGTGGTGCCCGGGGCCAAGAGCACGCGCGGGCTTGTCGACGCGCAGTATACTCTGGTGGAGTTTCTCGATTACGATGCCGACAAGGACAAGCTTGAGTGGATCATGACAACGTGCTCGGACGCCAAGGGCAACGTGCCACAGTGGTTGGCCCGCACGTCCATCAACGGGGTTGTTGCAAAGGACGTGCCGCACTTTATGAAGTGGGTTGCCCAGAAACAGAAGTAGACAGGTGATGTATCGGGTCAAGGTTAGGTCTGCCATGTACATGATGACGAGTACAAGTAGCGCTTCTCCAGATTTAGAGGTCGAGTTTTAGCTTCTCCAGATTTAGAGGTGTGTTCTTGCTTCTGCAGGTTATTAGAGGTTCAGTTCTTGCTTCTCCAGTATGTTCGATTTTAGAGGTTGAATCTCTGTCTGTTCGATTTTAGATGACTCGTGCTTGTTCGAACGGTCCTTGCTCGCACATGGCAAGGACTACTCCTTGCCAAGTTCTGCGAGCCACGCCTTGACGTCGTCGCCCAAGTTGTCGAGGAATCCCAAGTTCGCGTGGACACTCTCCGCCAACTGATGGAGGTACCCGCTCTCCACCACTCTCGGAGTCTTCCCCTTGTGGTTGTAATTCCGGATGATAAAGATCACCTTCTTGCGGTAGCGAAACGCATAAAACAACCAGTCGTTGTTCTTGTTGCTGGAAAACTTGTGAAGATGCTCGTTCACAACGCTGTTCTTGACAAGCATCCTGCCAGCAGATTTCACAAAGAAATGATTCACCAACTGGTCGTGGAGATGAAATATCACGCTTCCAAGTTTTCGTCCCAACTCTGCATGGGCTTGCAGAATCTCATGCACGATTGGAGCGTATGGGAGCGAGCTTTGAAAGGACTTCTCCGCGGCGTCATACACAATGAAGAAAAAATCGCTGTCCACCTCTGCCATAGCTTTCTCGTTCATCGCAGAATAAGGTCCAGGTAAGGAGCCAATGCTGCTGCTAAGCGCGAAGCCGCCGCTGGAGGTTTGAATCGCTTCGCTCACCACCTCTAAAACAGGTTGGCACACGGAAGATTCCAAGGACAGGTAAAAGTCGTTCTCGCTGAGTCGGCCGAGACCAGAATCGAAGATGAGCCCGAGTAATATGCCATTATGTTCGTAGAGTACCAACAGATACTCTCTGCGCTCACTTTCTTCCCCGTCAACCTCTGTGGGTATGTGCACAAGAAAGCGGGAAATCTGGTCTTGCTGCAATCCCACAATGTAATGCCCTGGTTCCTGTTCCTCTTCGACTAGCGGGCTAACTTCCACGGGCTCCTCGCCTTGGCCACGCCATCTACCTAGCCAGGAGGGAGCCCCAGGCATCTGGTCATTCACAGCCAGTCCCAAGTACATCATACCGTGCATAGTCATGTTGAGTGGCAGAACAATAAGGTTGTTGGTGAGTTTCACCGGGTGGAGAAGCTCGAGTGCGGCCGCCGGGCTAAAATTGAAGTTGGAGATGTGGAGCTCGTCGTCGGAGTCCACTTCTTCCAAATCTTGTTCAACGGTAGGATTCTGATCGAAGACCCGTTCAAAAACACCGCTGAGGGGATTCCGACGGGCAAAAGTTTCACTCTTGAGCTGACCGTTGAAACTTAGTAGCTCTAGCATGTTGAAGATGTCCACTACTGTTGCCTTGTCAAGAGTCACGCCCGCGTGACGTAGGTCAGTGTAAATGACGCCGCTTTTCTTGGGTATTTCGCGGTTCATGTTCGCAACAAAGATTCCATGTGGAGCAGTCGAAGCAGCAGCAAGAATGTGTTGTACCTCAGTTATGGACGAGTCAGGAATACGGACCGAAGACTTTTTATAGCCGTCCAAGAACCCAAATACCCCGCCGTAGTTGATGCGCGTGGGCCAAATGAGATTCTTTGGGCCGTACGGTAGTTTTGCAGCGTAGTTGTAATTTTGCAAGAACGCTTCCCAATAGTCTCCTAGAAGTTCACCGAGTCTTTCACCATGAAGTTTCTGAAGCCGGTCAAATGAGGCATTTTGCAAGCAATATGTTCTGTGTGTTCTCAACACCAATGCACGGAGCTGTTGCACAAGAGCATCCAGCCTATGGTTGGCATTCTTAGCGAGAGTCACGCTGCACGCCAAAATGTAATCTGGCTCGAGCTCAACCACCACAATGGCTCCGTTGCTCGTTTTTATCGTGATAGACTCGTCATTGCTACCGAAATCGGCCGCTAAAGAGCAAGTTCCGCGAATGAGACCAACCACATTGAGCTGTTCTCGCATTCGCATCGATGGATCGGCCGTGTCTTGACCTTCTATATGTTCTCCGTCGGCATCTTTTGCTCGACTGGAGTCTTGAGTCACAAAAAATAGGATTTGACGCGAAAGGCCCTCAAAGCTCTCATCCTTATCGCTTGCTAAAGTTGGATTGAAAAGCGTTATATAGCCAATTTTGGGCTCGCATTCTTCTTCATCGGGTATGGATCCGTAGTTAGCTAGTCGGAGACCTGTAGCCAGCTTTGCTATTAGGCTCGAGAAGTAATTGCTCATGAAGACTCGAGTAGCGCTGAGCTGTTGATATCGCGTTGTGTGCAGGCTGATAAGACGAGAGGTTTATACTAGAGCTTGGATTCTTCGCTCCTTCTAGCAAAGAATGTGACGTTTTCGTAGCCGGCCAATCAATATACGTATGTGCAATCAATCTATGTATGACTTGAGCCGTCTATGCGTTCATGGTGCCCATAGCTCGCACCACCCGATATTCTTCCGTACCGCATTCGAGAATCCCTCATGGTACTTGACCCATATTCTAGTTGCCTCCTGACTGACCGGTTTTGCGGCGTCTATTCTTGTGGAGATGCCGTCGTACTGGCTTTTGAAGTAATCGACCGAGGAAGTCATTCTCGACTTTTTGGCCTTCTCGGTTGTTTCCGCCGTGGATTCTCGCTGCCTCTTCAACTGCGGCAAGAAAACCTGCTCGATCTCAGCCTGCAAGAGAGGAAAGAGCCACGTCCGTTTTGCATTGAGCACTCGCTTATTCTGTTCAAACTTCTCGTCCGTGGAGAACATGGTGTATTCGTCCCAATTGGGTGCAAACAAGAGCAGAGTTTGGTGGCTGTCTAGATCACGCTGTGTTTCCATTATGATGCCAAATTTCTTGATCAAAGCAGCTAACTTCTCCACCAACGCTTTCTCGTGTGGCTTGAGCGTGCTCTTCACTTTCGCAGAACCAATCTCGGGCGACAACATCTTGGCCAAAAATGGAACAAATTGGCACACGTAGAATTCGTGGTTTGTCGACGAGCCGCTGTATGAGATTCTGGACTCGACAGGTAGTTGGCTGACAAGCTTTTTGACGCTGGCTTTGTTCCTCTTCAGCAACTCAAGCGCGTCAAACTCCATTCCTCGGGCGTTCGGGAGCAAGGATTGGTCGTTGTTGAATCTTCTGTTGCCCATTTCACTGAACAAGGACCAGAACTTCAACGCCACCAATGTGGGATAGAAGAATGTGTCGCCGCCCAGCATGCTCATTGTGTCGTAGTAGTATAACCAGTCGCTGATTATCGCCGGTTTCACAACAGAGTCGTCTTGTAGATGAACGGCATCGAGATATCTGTTGAAGCAGCCCCTGATGATTTTGTCAAGCGAGCCAGACGCGGCCGACTTCCCATCTCCTGTGGACATCAACTCCAAAATCCCGTCAAAGTTCTCGTCCTTCGAGAGCGCATGGTCTCTGCGGAAGAGCCTGTCCACCAACGAAAACCACGAGATGTTTGCGTCCTTTTTGGCCACGCTCTTGGACTCGTTGACAAACGCGTAGACGTCGCGGTCAAGCTTGCGGCAGGCAAACTGTAGGTGGTTGATGCAAGCACGAATGTCGCCGTCGCACACTTCGAACACCTCGGCGATCTCCTTACTGTCGAGCCCCAACCGCTCCTTGTTGCTGATGTCTGTAAGAAACTCCTTCACGGACTTTTGCGCCGAGACGTTGATTCTCACCCCTGGCGAGAAGCCGGCTATTGGCCGCTTGAAGGCCACCATCTCGCTGATGGACCGGAGCTTCTCCATGGGATTGGTGCCGTACCGCAGGCTCGTGTAGATGTCGTTTGCTATGCAGATGATGGGGCGATTGAGCACGAACTTGTTCTTCTTGCGGTCGCCGCGGTCGGCCGCAACCAAGTCTGCAATCACCTTCACTATGTCGCCCGAGTTGATGCTGGAGTCGATCTCGTCCACCACCAAACACGTTGGCTTGCCGTTCGACGTGATGGAGTTGGTGGTGAGCGCGTTCTTGATCTTCAACTTCAATGCCGCAGTGGCATTTGCGAAGCGCCCGGCCCCGTCAGTAGACTCCACGCCGTGCATGGAGTCCAAGCTGTTTGCTGCGTTCAACTCTTGCACGTTGTAGCCCATCTGGCGCGCGAGAAGGTGCACTGTGGACGTCTTGCCGACGCCCAGCGGGCCGTGGACCAAAAGCACCTTCTTGAACGGCCTGCCCAGGTGGTCGACGTTTTCATGCATCACCTCTGCACCAAATACCACCGAACCCCATTTGCGGAGCCAGTGCATCACTGAGCGGTAGTGGCTCTCGTTGCCGGCAGGGCAGAGCTGCATGAACTTTTTTGGTCTGTACTTTTCGGCCCACACCTGGGGCGCAGACGGCCTACTGGTTGGCTCCAATCGGCGAATCAGCAAGCGGCTCTTGCGGTAGCTTTCTCTCTGCTTCACCTTCTCATGTAGCGCGTCCATGTTGAGAAGCGAGTCGTCTATGGAGAAATCCGGCTTGTGCTTTGGCCACGTGCGGGTCCGAAGTGTGAAGGTGGACCCATCTAGCAGTCGGACCGTTTTGCCCACACCCACATCACCCTCTTGCTCAGGCTCTTCAGCCACTGCCTCTTCTCTTAGTGGCACACTGAGTGGCTCTTTAACCACTTTCTCTTGCTCAGGAACTGGCTTTTCAATAACAGGCACTGGCTCTTCACTTTCTGGCTCTAGCTCAACTAGCTCTGCGGTAAAAGTCCCGTTCGTGGGCTCTGGCTGGAAAAGGAGAGAGTCCGATATGCTCAATTCGGGTTGTCTGTCGGGGATTTCGGGGCCAAAGAGCATCAGCTGCTCGAACGAAAAGGCCTCGACCATGAGTGTTTTGGTGATGCGCGACGCGTGAAAAGCGTAAAGCTGGGGAAATCGCGTGCAGAGTAGAGAGAAGAGACAAATATCGAGGAATACAGGCTGGAACAGAGCGATACACGACTAGACCAAGTGTAGATAATGGTACGATTGCTCGATATTCAAGTAGATTCACCTTTTAAGATTCACCAATACCTATTCACCAATACCAATTCACCAATAGCTCACCAACCTACTCACCCAACGCTCCCAACGAACACCAACTAACATCACCAGCCAACATTCAACTAACATTCACAAGCCAACATTCAACTAAAGTCAACTATCCTTAACCTCATCCAGCTACATCCAGCTACATCCAGCTATCATTCAACTAATGTATTCAACCACCACCTGGGACAAGTAGAATAAGCTGCTGGGACATGCGTTAAGTGCCTACGTAGCTTTGCGCTCTTTACACTTTGCGTGGCCGATTGTTGCTCGGGCAATTTGCGGTTATAGTCCATGGGCAATTGCGCAAAGAAGGCCACGGGGCCAGGCTGCAGGAGCAGATCTTCATCGTAGATCGCAAGCAATCACGCCTGTCAAGCAACAACTGCAAAGACAATTGTAGACCATTGTAGACAATTGTGAGATATGTGTAGACACGTGTAGACTAATTACGCATGTCAGTGTGCGGCCGTGTATTCTTTATTACTGCTCGTCGTGCCGTCCTGCCGTCTGATTCTTCCGTCTAGCCCGTCTGCTGCCCCGCGTCTATGTCTACTGGATTGCGCGGGGAGCCTCGCCCTCGGGCCCAATGAGCTCGGGGTCGCGCCATGGCCCGTAGTCGTTCAAGTACAACTCCTGGTCGCTG
The DNA here is from genome assembly GCA_030573355.1 of Helenozyma rhizophorensis. Taxonomy (NCBI): domain Eukaryota; kingdom Fungi; phylum Ascomycota; class Pichiomycetes; order Serinales; family Metschnikowiaceae; genus Helenozyma; species Helenozyma rhizophorensis. The sequence goes on from JAJMDD010000012.1 coordinate 216,413, forward strand.
ACCTCGGACTTGCCGCCAAACTTCACCGGCAAGTTCTCGGGCGGGATCTGCTTGAGCAACTCCTTCTGGTACGACAGCCCCAAGATGTGGATCTTGGACACGGTGACCGGGTCCAAGAACGGCTTGAAGAGCTTGAACGCCGTGGAGAAGCCGAACGGCGCGTTGATGCAGTAGAACTTGCCCATGCGCTCCGGGTAGTAGTCCTGGCCGATCTTCGACGCCTCCTTCACGTAGCCCACAACCTGGTACGCGGCGCTGATGGAGATGCCCTTCAAGTCCATGATGGTGCACGACGTCTCCACCAAGCAGCCCATCTTGCGCGAGCACGCGGGCAACCGGTTCTGGGTGAACAGCTCGTACTCCCACACCAAGTTCTTCAACATGCGCTCCTGCGTGGTCAACTTGAGCATGTCCGGCAAGTACACCTTGCCCAACTCCTCGAAGTACACGGGCCGCCCGTCCTTGTCCGTCTTGTGGTAGTACTGCGGGTACATCTTGGCCACAAGCGGCTTTTCCGTGTAGTGGAAGTCCTGCAAGATGGTGTTGGTGCCAAACGCCTCGCGCCACGTCTCGCAGTCCACGAACATGGTCTTGGCCTTCTCCAAGTCGAACTTGCGCGCTCTCAAGAACCGGAGCAACGACGCATCGTCCAAGCGGGAAGTGTAGCCCAACGCCTGCAACTGGATCCTCAACATCTCCAACGCGCCCTTCTGCTCGTTGGTGAGGTTGGACGTGTAGCCCGTCTGGGTCGTGGGCGCCGAAACCTGGGGGTAGGACGCGAGAATTTCTGCTTCGGAGGCCATGAGGAAAAGAAGAGTGGTGCAGGTATTTTCGCTATCGCGATGTTGAGGTGTCCGCTACACATACTTGCTGCGCCTTTCTTTTTGCCGGAGTTGCGCAAGGTTGCTGGCTGCCGAGGCTGCAGCTTTGGCGATTGCCTTGACCAGCTGACCGGGCGCTATTCGCGCCTCGGCCACGCACTGGGTGCAATGCGTGGTAGCAATGAGAGCAACACGAGGCACAACACGCCCAACGCGGGGCCCAACACGAAAACAAACCGCAATTTGAGAACAGTAACACGAGAATAGAAGCTACTTGCGGTCAATCCTGAACGTACAATGAAAGAGTGCCCGTGTGATGTTCCGGCACAACCGGGGCAGTGACAGAATGGAAGACGCCTGTGTAGTAATCCGGTGCAGAGACCAAAGGGAAGAGGTGCCGTGTAGTAGTCCGAGGCAGAAGAGTCCAAATGAAAGAGGTGCCGTGGAGTAATCCAGCACAACCAGAGGGAAGAGGGCAGAGTCCAAAGGAAGGAGCGATTCATTACGTAGATATCACGGCGTATGGGCTAGTCACGCTTCAACCACCGCTTGAACGAGTTCTTCATGTTCGTGCGCAGCACCACGCTTCCGGAGCTGAAGCTCTCCACCACCAGCATTGTCTTCCCGCCCTGGTACTCGGGGAACTTCAACTTCAACATCGAGAGCGCATTGTCCAACAACCGCTTCTGGCCCACAATCGGCTGGTCCTGGAAGTGCACGTCGCTGAACACAATGGCGTTCTTGGCGGTGTCGAGACTGGCCCGCCCCACAATGTTGTTCACAAACGCCTCCCACAACTTGCGGTCGTGTTGCAACCGCCGACACTCCTCGGGCTGCTGGAGCTGCAGCGAGAGCTCGGTGATCTTGCTCACGAGGTTGGTGCTCAGCTTCTGGAGATCCTTGAGCGTGATGTTGGACGTGATGAACGAGAAGATCTCCTCGTTGCTTCGGCAGAGCGACTTGATGAACCCTTCCGTCTCGTTGTCTCCCACCAAGTCCAAAAACTCGGACTTTTCGAACTCGAGCGACCCAATCTGGTACACGTTGCGCTCGTCGTTGACCTGGATCTCGTCGTTGCTGTCCAGGCTGCCCTCGCGGCCGTGAAGGAACGACCGGTGCGCCTGCGACGGCGTCGCCTGGCTGTTTCTATTGGCCGAGGGTGTCAGGCTGAGCGTAGTGTTGATGCTGATGGACGAGACCGACGACGCGAGCCGCAGGTGGCCAGGCACGTGGGATGTCAACTGGAGAAGGTGGATGAACTCGGTGAGCCGGAGGTACTTGTCTATGAGATACGGCGTGGTGGGCAATTCACTCGAGGCCAGGTCGCCGCTCAATCCCAAATCAAACCGCTTCATCTCATGACTGAGACTCAAGATCTTCTCATTAAAGTCATTCTTGCGCCCGGTAATCTTGTCGAAGTAATCGTGCACCTCGGCCTCGTGCTTCTTCAAAAACTTGTTCATTTTGACCAAATGGGGCTCTTTGTGGGGGCTGAACTCCTGGCGATTGGCCAAATTCAACAATATTTTGGCAATCAATGTCAAGGTACGCTGCGCGTACCCGGTCTGGTGGTCTTTGGTCAAGTAGAACAACTTAGGGTTCAATATAGCGGGACAGAAAAACCGCAAGAATATGAATGCGCTCAAGCAATTCAACGCAGTCACTTTGTCGCCGGGGTCGCATGCCAAATCAACCTTGGTGCGGAAGTTTTTCAATTGGCTTTTGATTTGTTGTGGTAAATCATTAGACGTGGAGTAAATCTTCAGCCAAATGTCTTCCGCATACCCGTGTAAATTGCGGAAGTTCTCTTCGATAGTTTCCTTAACTTGCTGCTCTCTTGCGTCCTCTTCCTCGGAGTCGATGTCTTCATCGCTGTCGTCGTCTTCATCCTCGCTAGTGGTTGAGTTCAACTTCTTGCGATCTGCCTTGACCTGCAAGCGCACGTATCTGGGGTCGATCTCGCAGTTTTTCTTTTCGTTCGAAACCTTTTCGAAAAAATTGCCAAACACTTTCTCGAGATACTCCTGACCAATTCGAAATATGTACTTCTCCAATGATTTGGTGAAAATGGACGACCCTCTGAACAACGTGTTGAACACATTGTTTGTTGACGTCGAATTGGCACTCTTAGTCACATAGTTCTTTCGGGTGATCCTGTCGATGTTGACAAGTTCAACCTCCATCAACGCCTTGAACCACTTGTCTTCCACGCCTAAACTCTGAAATATATCGAGAAGAATGAAGCTGACATTTTCTAGCTCGGATGTTCCAACGGTGGAGTTGCAAAACTCTATTAATTGCTTCATTGGGCAGTTGAGAAGCATGCTTTCGAGCGTGCGAAATTCAGAGGGTGGAAGAATGAGGTACTCTTTCAAATCAACCGTCAACAACAATTTTCCGATCGGAAGATTGCCTGAATCGTAGATGGACAAGCGGACAATGGTGCTGTTCTGAGGGGCCGCGGCAGCTGCAGCGTTGAGGCTATGAGAGAGCGACAGCAGGCCAGGTACAGAAATGCCCTCGCCAGTATTAGTGCCAACCATCATGGTGGAGAAGGTTCGAAGTTGCTGGGTGAGGATATCTGGGGTCAAGTACACGGTACCCACAATCTTGTCCAAGGGACCATAGCCTAGATCGGTGGTACACTTTTTGATCACAATGCGAATCATCTGCGTCAGAATGGGCAAGTCAGTGGAGAACTCTTCCTTCCAGAATGGATTGTGGGTGTGGGGAACCATGGCTGTTCTTGCCCAAGGGAAGCCCCACATCATCACTTCGGCGTAGATCTTGCCGTGCGCCTTCGCTCCTTGGGCGATGTTGTCGAACTTCGCTTCGATTATGTCTATTGTCACCTTCTTTGACACACGAAAGTGATGCCTGGTGAAATTCTCGAGCGTGGGAGGGGAGGTTTGCAGTAGCGAGTTGCGGTGTCCGAAATCAGAGCTGGTTTTGCCAACGGTGCTCAGTGAGGCGGTGGTTTTGGACGCCGTGCTGTCTATCGTCGCGTCAACGTCTAGCGTGCCTTCGAGATCAACGACCCTTGTCACGGGGGTGTTGACAAGCACCGATTTTTCGCTGTATATGCCGATGTACTCGCGCTTGCAGAAGTAGTTCAAGCCGACAAACCAGTCCTCCAAGTCAATGTGCAAGGGGAATTCAATCAAGATGCGCTGGGAATTGGCTACCGGCTTTCCGTCCTTGGTGAGAAGACTCTGGTGGCCGATGGTGTCCAAGGAGAGCGCGGAGATCGACTTGATGACGTTGTTCCAGCGCAACTCCTTGATGTTGCCGATGAACAAGATGTTGGCGGAGTTGCAAATCAGGTGGTGGATCTCCCGGATCTCGGACAGGAGCACCTTCTTGATGTCCACCGAGTACAACAACGTGCCGTCGAGCTCGGTGATGAAGTTCAACATGCCGTTGGACTTCAACACTCCCATCGTGTAGAACCACCCCTCCTGTATGTTCTCCTGGCCGCCCACCAGATGGCTGCCGTCGTACTCGTCGATGTAGACGGGAGCCTTGGGCCCCGTGACCAAGTTCACGTTTCTGGTCTTGGCTGGAAGCGGGCCGTACACCTTGAAGCGACACACTAGTAATTCGTGCGGATCGGACGTCGACGACGTGGAGTTCCACACCTTGTTCTGGGCAAACCACTTCTTGGCCAAGCCCTGCGGGCGCATGTTCTGCCACGCCATGAGCGCCAGCAAAAGGTTGCCGAACTGGGACTTGGACGCGGCCTTGAGGTACAACTTGCTGTTATTGTAGGACTTGATGAAGATCACGGGCGGCTCGTCGACCGCCACATGTTCGTCCTGCTTCTTGCCGAAACGTCTTCTCGGCACCAACGTCATTCCGGCCACCTGGGAGTGGACTTGCACGTGACAGGACTGGAGCTCCGTGAGGAGCACCAGCGTCTGGCCGTCGGCATCCTGAGCCACCACCAGGCCATCGGCAAGCACGAAGATGGTCTGGGCCAGCGCCCACGCGGAACAGTCACGTGAGACGAGGATATCGCTGCTTTTGAATGTTGCGTTGTCTCTTAGTAGCGCCTTGTGGAACGGGGATACTTTGGACATGTAGGAGTGTGTGGATACGCAGGTAATTGATTAATAGACAGTGGAGCGGAGCGTGTGGCTTATGTGGACCCTTAATTCGGAAGTGGAGCAGAAGTAGTAGTTTGATGTTGAAGTGCGGCTGTCTGCAGGAATAACGCGACTCGTCTCCAGAACGGGGATTAACCTTGCCGAAAGACAAAAAGACGAGAGCGTTGAAGGGACGGGCGTAAAAAATGGGCTCTATTTTCCGTGTGCAGGATTAGACGGGAACATTCCCGCCATGGCCAAATGAGGTGAGATGATTTGGGAATGTTCCGAAGTCCGTTACTTTCATATAGCTGGCACCGATAACGGTGTTTCGCAGAGGTATGACAGGCGCACTACGTAATGGTGCGTGCCATCCTGTACCGCACGCTTTCAATGATAGATCAGCAGTTGGTGATGGTAAGAGACTGAGATAAGATAAATGAACATCGGTGGAAGCCTGGAGTTGGAGGAGGAGTGAACGATGTAGAGAATATAATCGCTGAAGAAGGTAAGTTCTAGTTCGAGAGTGAAGTACAGTTGCATCAACACCGGTGAAAAGGACAGCAGTATATGAGAAACTGGGCTCTTGCAGCATGATCAAGTGGGAAGTGCTGAGCGGACACGTGCCTGACACGTGCCGGCGCCGGCCCAATGCAGCGGCGGCCAGAACACTCTTGGCAGCACCAGTGCGCATGGCGCCATGTGATGCACCTGTAAGGCCGATCAAGCTGCAGCCGGTGTGGGTATCGGCGAAGCGGCGGCGGATGTCCAATCAATCTTCGTGTGCAGGAGCGGCCGCCGATCGCTACCACAAAAATTATCAACTTGCTTTGGCTGCGATGCCAAGTGACACCATTCCACATTACTTGCCCAAGCCTTGGGGATCCACTACGGAGTTGCTGTGCTATTTATAGAGCGGCCTCTATCCACTATCTCGGCCAGGGGAACGGTGTCCGCGCTGCTTCCATTGTTTCGCGGCCGTTATGCACCGACACGCAAGGTCGCCAAATTTGTCAGTACTACACGATGAAACATCCATTTCTCGAGTCCACGTAGTAGTATACGAGTAGGACCCTGACGGAAGGCGCATGGTCTAGGCTCGTCGAGGTTGAGAGCCAGCGCAGAGCGCACGGAAAATCTTCCGGATGGTGTGGGACGGAGCAGCCACCAAAAGAGCCAGATAACACGCTGCAGATGCAGGGTCGGGAAAGGAATTTTGTGGAGATCGATCTCCACAGCGATCGCCCACGTTCGACGAAGTCCGACGGCCCAACTGGGATTCCGCTCCCAACTGGGCGCTTGCATGGACAGAGCCCTGGTCTCAGCCGCTAAAACCGACTGCAGCCTCCCTCACTTGCACCCACCAATATTATCTAAACGTAGAATAAAATTCACTCTCTAATTCAGCTCTCTGCGCAGTAAACCTCGACATCTCGGTTCTCGGCTCTCAGTCGGCCAGCTCTAGGAAAGAGCTTGAGGTGTGGAGAGTTGGCGATTGTGGAGTTGCAGCCAGGCATCGCGCGAAACCCGTGCCCCATCACCAACCTCAAAACTACACTTTTCACCATGACCGACGTCCAGGACTGCGCCTGCAGCTACTGCGGGCTAGAGGAGACCGAGTCCTTGGTGCGGTGCGGCGCGTGCGACAAGTGGTTTTGCAACGGCAAGGGCCGGCTCTCCGCGTCACACATTGTGACGCACTTGGTGATGTCGCGACACAACGTGGTGGCTCTCCACGAGAGCTCGGCGCTCGGCGCCGAGACGCTCGAGTGCTACAACTGCGGCAACCGCAACGTGTTTTCGTTGGGCTTTGTCGCGGCCAAGCAGGACCTGGTGGTTGTGATTTTGTGCCGCGTGCCTTGTGCGCACCAGCGGGACATCAACTGGGACACGCTGGAGTGGCAGCCACTCGTGGACGAGCGGCTGTTGTTGCTGTGGGTGGCGGCCGAGCCCGAGGCCGCGGCGGTGGCGGCGGCGCGGCCCACCACGCGCGAGCAGGTGGTGAAGCTCGAGGCGCAGTGGCGCATGAACCGCGACGCCACGATCGCGGACGTGGCGCAGGAGAAGCCCGCCGAGGAGCTTCTCCCGGTGATGTTGCGGTACGCGGACGCGGTGGTGTACCAGAACGTGTACGCGCCGCTCGTGGACGCCGAGCAGGAGTACGACCGCCAGATGAAGGAGCTGCAGGCGCTCGAGAACATCCACGTGGAGTGGGTGGCCACGCCCAGCGGGCGCCTCGAGGCGCACTTTGTGTTGCCCAACTACGAGATGACCGACCTTGCGGTCGCGGTGGGCGAGGAGATGAAGCTCCACGCGGGCGAGTGGAAGGCCAAGGGCAAAGTGGTGCTGCTCCCCAACGCGCACAAGGACTACTTTGTGCTCGACTTGGGCCGCGAGCAGCCGCCGCTCGCGGCGACGTGCACGGCGGAGTTCTTGTGGCTCGACGTCACGTACCGGCGCATGCAAGCGGCGCTCCGCACGTTCGCCACGGACTCCAAGTGCATGAGCGCGTTCCTTTTCCACAAGATCCTTGGCCACGAGGTGGCCGAGGTGGAGTTTGGCGACCTGGTGCCGCGGCTTGCCCAGGCGCCCGGGCTCGCGCGCCTCAACGAGCTGCAGCGGCACGCGGTGGATTTGGCCGTCAAGAAGCCGTTGTTGCTCATCCAGGGCCCGCCGGGCACGGGCAAGACGGTCACGTCGGCCACCATCCTCTACCAGCTCTGCCAGTTGGGCCGCGGGCGGGCGCTCGTGTGCGCGCCGCTGAACGTGGCCGCGGACCACCTCGCGGACCGCTTGGCGCTCACGGGGCTCCGCGTGGTGCGGCTCTTGGCCAAGATGCGCGAGGACGTGGAGGAGGCGCCCAGCGAGTACTCGTTGCAGGAGTTGGTGCGCAAGGTGGTGCCGCCCAAGTTGAAGCGGCTCATGGCGCGGCGCGCCAGCGGCGAGGAGTTCTCCGACGCCGAGCAGGCACAGTACGTGCGGGGCCTCCACCGTGCCGAGAAGAAGGTGCTCGACAAGGCCGACGTGGTGGTGTGCACGTGCGTGGTTGCTGCCGACCACCGCATCAACGACCGCTTTGCGACGGTGTTGATCGACGAGAGCACGCAGGCCGCGGAGCCGCAGGCGTTGATCCCCATCGTTAAGGGCGCGCGCCAGGTGATCTTGGTGGGCGACCACCAGCAGCTCGGGCCCGTCATCTGCGACCAGCGCGTGAGCCGCGCCGGGCTCGCGCAGTCGTTGTTCGAGCGGCTCGTGGCCATGGGCCACCGCCCGCACCGGCTCGAGGTCCAGTACCGCATGAACCCCGCGCTTTCGGAGTTTTCGTCCAACATGTTCTACGACGGGCTGCTCCAGAATGGCGTGACGCTGGAGGAGCGGACGTGGCCGGGGCTGACGTTCCCGTGGCCTGTTGCTAACTTCCCGATGATGTTCTGGGTCAACTACGGCAAAGAGGAAATCGCGGCCAACGGTATGTCGTTTTTGAACCGCGTCGAGGCAATGAACGTCGAGAAAATCATCTCGCGACTTTTCCGTGACGGCATCAAACCCGAGCAGATTGGCGTCATTACGCCGTACGAGGGCCAGCGTGCATACATTGTTAACTACATGCGCATGAACTCGCTGATTGTCGAGAAGCGCAAAGAATACGACGAGGTGGAGATCACCTCCGTGGACGCCTTCCAGGGCCGCGAGAAGGATTTCATCATCTTGTCGTGTGTGCGTGCCAACGAGGACCGGGCCATTGGCTTCTTGAAGGACCCGCGCCGTCTTAATGTGGCCCTCACCAGAGCCAAGTACGGCATGATCATCCTCGGCAACCCGCGCGCGTTGAGCCGCAATCGCTTGTGGAACAACTTGTTGGTGCATTACCGCGAGCGCGGCTGCTTGGTGGAGGGTCCGCTTGACAAGTTGCTGTTGTCGTTGGTGCCGCTCCACGACCCAGAGCGCCTCACCAACGACCGCCCGCTCAACCTGCAGCCCGACTTTGACGCGCAGAGTATGCTTTCGTTTGTCCCTGACATTTCCGATGCTCCTGCACCCGGCCAGAACTGGCCTTCTTTGTCGCCTGGCGATACCGGTCTCGCGGAGCCTGCGGGTGACGATAACGAGTTGCGCACCTTTGTCGGTGCGTTCGCGAGCGGCCTCAACCTCTAGGACCCCAGAAAATGCATACACGTGTTGATCTCACATGTGCATCTCGTACATCTCGTTTGGATAGTCTTAGCCCTGATGGCTTTTCATCCCGCTGTGCTATCTTGGTGGTTCCGCGCTGCAAGGCTGTTGGAGAACAATCTGGCGTGTATACAGCACCGCAATGCGAGAGGCGAATGGGACGACATGTTAAAATAGGCGTGCAGATTCCGCGCAGGACAATGGCCAGGGCCAACCTACAATCTGTTGGTGATACGCGCACGACGTCCGCACCGCGGCTTGGCACCGGAAGCACAGCGTTGGCGTGCCCGGGGCCAGAGCGCGAAACGCGCTGCACCAATGCAGGGCCGCACCGCAGGCGCAAGAAATGTGGGAGTCGTGCATGTCCCCATGGCCAAACAAGGGACCATAGGAGACCATGCGTCAACAAGCGACATGCGAGTGCTGTAGGTAGGACCTGTTTGCCGAAAGACGTGGCTTCAGATCTGCGCTTGCGTGCATCTGTACAGGATATCATATTGTCCCCTTACACGCAGGCAACTTTCTCGGGCAAGCGTGCAGAATTCGGCGATCGTCGCCGGAATCTCGCGCCGAAACTTGCAAAGCGGTCCACCGGTGGGCAAGTACGATGCGGTGTACTTGCCAGTGTTGCCGCCGCCGCAATCTGTTGACGGTTGGGACGGCTTTCGATGAGAACGTAACTGTGTGACAGTTTCGCAATGATCCTTGCGGGTGTGCCGCGGAACATCGTTGATCTTTAGTGCGCCAATTTTGCTCGTGTGCTACATGCGGCACTGGCCCCACCACTGCAGACCATCGGGGTTGTAATGCGTTGTCCTTTCCCGCATGTTGCATCGTTTTGGACGAGGACGTTCAAGGGTCCTTTTTTTTTTTGAATACCCGCTATCGCCGCCAGGCGTCTCCATTCGAGGGGCAAGTCAGTCGGTTGCTCACAGCTACTGGGTTTGCGATTTTCTCTATCGTTCGTCCGATGGTATATTTTTTAGTAAAGCAAACCCTCGCGCAAGAGTGCATTCTTCGGCATCTGTCTATTTTTTCCTGTCGGGGCTACTGTCGCACACACATGTCCAAAGAAGGATTGCTGACGCTGCTTTCCTTTTTATACGACATATCCGCCACTTTTTTTTTTACAACCTTCGAGTCTGAATTTGCAAGCGTCTGCAATGGACCTGAGATACCTGCTCTTCATTCCTCACACCTTCAGCTCCCTTCGCTAGACACGCTGCACACTAACAACACCAAGCCAGGCGCACCAAAATTGATCCTCAGTCAACTTTGCTGCTCAGTTTTATCGGAGCCTTACGTGGAGCAAGCCATTTTCTTCGACGCGATCAACAACGGTAAGATCTGCGCCGACCCGATCGACTTTCAAACGATCTACGCCATACGAACCGCGTTCATTTGCGATTCAAACAATAATCGCCCGCCCACAACAATACAGCATTTTGAAGCCCACACTCTAGCACCGAGCACAAACCGGTACTATGCCCTTTTTCGACACATCTCGCTCTGCACGGCACAGGTCGAGGCTATCTCACGCCGACGTCAAGCTTATCTTGTATCTCATTGTCGAAATCAAACCATTTAAATACGTTGGCGATCGCACGCTTCTGCAAAGCCGAAAATGGGACCTAATCCAGCAGCGGCTCGAGCAGTACAAGCTCAAGCACACGGCATCGTTCCCGGTGGTGCCCACCGTGCGAACGCTACAGAGGCAAATGGCTACGGCGTTGCGCAACGCCCAGCGGAGACAGAAATCCGACTCCACCGAGCTGTTTCAAGTGTTCCAAAATCTCTCCAAAAACAGCCCGCTTGAGGACCTCGAGCACGCGGTGCTCGAGTTGTACAATCTTTCCGAGGCCTACAAAACAGGGCAGACCATGGGGCCCCTCCCGGATGCTGTGCACAAGATGGGTGACCCAGACGAACTGCCTGTGCAGGAAGAAGACCCGGATTCTGCTGAAGAGTCGGGGGAGTTTACCGCCGACGGCTTCGTGGGGCCGCCCGTCGACTTGGAGAGCGACGAAAATGTGCCCGAAAGCGTGGCGCACATTGTCCAGGCGGTGCGCAAAGTTATGGAACAAAACCGCAACTCCTACAACGAAGCCATGACTATGCTCCGCATGCAGCTGCTGGCGATGAACGAGCGGTGTTTGCACCTCGAGCAGTTGATCATGCTGGCCGCACGCGAGAACAAGTTGCCCAATAATAAGCCAGCCAAAAGCTCCACCGACGACGACGACGACGCGCCTCGGTCCGGCATGACGCCGCAACCCGCAACAAGCCTGCGATCGCTTCTGCAACTTCTCAACTAACTCACCCACATATTAATGATCACGTTGCGTGTCGAGCGCCCCCTACAAAAGTTATTTCGCTGGTCATTCTGAATCTCACCGCTTGCTGCACGGGGCAGATGGTCGGCCCTGCCTCCCTGCAGACCACTGGGTGGGAAAGCGCATGCGTCAATTCCATGGCCCTCTCAGGTACTGCATCGCGTGGACTTGCCAGTGACGGTGACGACCTACTCAAGCGAAGAGTGGGTCCACACAGTAGACCCTCGTAGTGGATGCGGTTCCGTGCTGAGCAAGCTTGCCCTAAGCGTAGAGCGTCCTAAGCCATCAACATTGCTTGCTACGTAGAAGGTCCCTTGCATTAACGAAGGATGCGTGGCGCTTATGTCGGAAGATCTAGATAATTTTAGGAAGAGCTTGATGGCTCCAGACACGCGAAGAGACGTTACATTCTTCGCGCGACATGAATTCTTCTCTGTCACTGGTTGGTGACGAGTAAATTTTTTCTACAGTACACAGGAGGCTTTATCGATTCGTTACGGCCCGGTGGTGGAGGTTTTTTCGAGCCCATGCCCAGCATTCCTGTCGTTTCATGCGGACTTCCAGGCGATTTTACTTTAGTCTGCGCTGCATTCGATAAAGAAGAGCCGTGCAGAAGCTCAAACCAGTAATGCTATTATTCCGCTCAACTGAAACAACGTGAAGGACATCGAACTTTGAGGCGGGCGGGCCACGCTCTCGTTGCCTCGGCTGCAATTGCTCGACGAGAGCCTTGTCCAATTACAATTGGCATAGTGTTTGACATGGCCTGATTTTAGGTAATAGTTGAGATCCGCGACTAACGCAGCCCTGGTGCCCCGTTGGCCCGAAACGCTCCACAATAGGTATTGGGTTGCATACTGCGAATCCTCGAAGAGCCTCGAATAGGGAAGCCGACAAGGACTAGTGGGTGTGCATACAATGTAATTGGTACCCTTTTGATTAGCGACGGAGGCCGACGGTTCTACTAGATGTGCATACAATGATTGGTGAAATTATTGATTGTTGACGCTAATATACAGAAAAAGGTGCTAGATGCAGTGAAATGCGGAGAAGGTATCTGGGAAAAAAGTTTGAAGCGGGTCCATTGGTCCAAAAAGTGGTCTGCGAGAAACACAGCGAAACTCGAAATGAAAAGAAACTGGCGAAGTAAATGCAAAGTAGAACGCGGAAGGTGCGCTGTGAGGAAGGTATAATAAACTGGAAGGTATAAGGTAGGTGAAAGTCCACCGAAAGATGTCCTGAGAAGGGAAAGGAGTCCTGAGAAGGGAAAGGTATCCTGAGAATGGGCCCGAGAAGGGGCCCGAGAAGGCGTCCGGAGAAGGGAATAAAAGGGTTTCATGCATCTGCGAATGAAGGTAACGAGTAGAAGGTGCCGAGTGGCGTGTATCGGGCTATTGTGCCCGGGTATCCGTGATTGTGTTTTAAATGAAGTGGTCAACAACATAATTCCAAAGCGATGGGCATATGGGGATATAAATATTGGTTAGACAGCGAAAAACGACGACAAGTCAAAGTCGTCTTTCGTGTCCTTGTAGCCGAACGTGTCGACGTTGGTCTTGAGCAAGTGCTCCATGCTTTCGCACTCAGACAAGTCCGTTGTGGGGGTATAAGCGAAGTCGATCTCGCCCAACGACAAGTCGCCTCTGGGCATGTTCAAAAAGTCTTCGAAGCCGCATTCAGAAGGTGGGGTCAACGCATGAGCATACGCAACCTCTGCAGCCGGTGCGCGCGCCGCGGCGGCTTGCGCCAATGCAGCCTGCGCTGCAATATGGCTCGAGGGTTCAGAAACGCATCTGCGGTGCTTTCTTGCAGTAGGCTTCTTTGCGTTCTTGGGGCCCTTGTACGTCTTGAATTGGAATCCGCCTGCGGATTTTCTTCTGGGTAACGTCGACGTGGACTTTGTTCTGCGGTGCTCGGAGGGAGCAATGGGAGATGCAGGCTGGTGTGCATACTGCTGGCTCTCCATTTGCGCGATGGGCGCCTGGTACTGGCCCTGGTACAGCATAAGACGCTGCATCGCAGCCTGGTCCTGTTGCATAGGAACAGGCTGGGTGCCGTAGTCGTAGGCCACGTTCATCAAACCCAAGCCGAGAAGCGTCTCGTCGTAAAGCGCCATGGGAGCGTTGTATGTCAAAAGTTCTGCGGCCTGTGTGCAGAACCCATCGTCGAAATCTTGCAGCGGAGACTGCTTGAGGTTGGTGGATGCATATGATGTGGTGGGGGAGGTGAGCGTGGAGGAAGCTGCGGACGAGGCGTCAGACTCAGAGTCGCTCGACTTAACGGGACTCAAGTCGACAAAGACAAAGTCCTTGGGCATCCCAGGCTTGGACTTTGGCCTCTTCAATGGAGGACGCTTGACCATGAACTGCTTGCCGGCCGCCGAGATTCTCAACGAGTTGTTCAAGCATTCAAGAGACGAGTTGGCATCCAGGCCAGCTGGGTTGCCAGTGGAGAGAGACCTCTTGACTCTCCACAACTTCTTGCCGTTGGCTGGAGGTAACACTTGCAGGCTGGGGTTAGTACTGGAAGGTGGAGGATGGTGGCCAGTATACATACTTTATGGCAGACATTGAGTGAATTGTGTTGAACGAATGTTTGCTACAAAGAGGAATAGAGATGGCGATGGGAAGACTAGTATTTATATGAAATAGGAAATTTCTCACAGCGAGGGGTTTCGGCAACCGGTAAGGTGGTCCTGACAGCGTTAGGATACTCCCCCTCCCAGCCATAGTTGCAAACAATATTATTTTGCAAAGGTATGATTCGGGTATCAGTTAGCTGCATAATGCATGCCGCCTGCGGTTTAGGCGGATTTATTACGCGCCCCGAATTGTTTATGCAGCCAATGTGTCCCAATGGGGCGTGGTAATTGAAGTACCCCGGATTTTAACAATGTGCAGGACTTTGTCGTGCTCGTCTAGCTCCTTTGCTCTCTACAAACTGGGGCATTGTTGAGATGCTGCGGGGCCAGACTTATCAATGACGATCGCTGCGTCCAGTATCGGCCCACTGCAGCGTGGAGGCCGCTCTTCTAGCGTAAACTGAGTGAGAGCAACGGACTGAAAAAGCAATCACCATGACGGGCATCAAGCAGTGTGGGGTCAGTTAAAGCGAAATTTCCTAAAAGGGACAGAAGGAACAGGAGAAGCCCGTATGGTGCGACATTCCTTCCTAATGTGGATATATTACCTACGTATTATTTGACGGAGATTAATGGTAATTGTCTCCACTTTTTCCCGATCGGGTAATCATAGTGGCACATGAGCTTACTCTGCGGAGATGCGGACGCACTAAGCGGCGGACCAACATTGCAGCCGGTTCCCCTGTCTGTATGCCTTTAAGGTGCCGAGGCCGATCGGACAGATGGGACGCGATGTTGCGGGGCCAGTTCGAGCGCTACAGAAGAGCTGGCTTCTACGATGGGCCCACACGTTCAGCCCCATCGGTCGTGACTCAACCGGGCGTAGAATGCCCAATGAGACAAGGGATATCTCACGCGCAATGTGCCTCAAAGCCTCCTGCAATAGTTTATCTGACGCATTATTATTACCTGCCACATTAGGCCACCCGGGCCTATTTAGGCCCTTCTCCTCTTTCTCGCGCATATTTACGACTTGGCGGAGCTCATGAGCCCCGGACCCCCTACATGTTTGCTCCGACAACCGGTTGCAATTCTCCATTGTGCCGTGGGGCCGCACAATTGAAAAGCAATGACCAAGCGAACCACAATGGGCCGCATTGATCACCCAGAATGACACTGTTGTAGATCAGCGGAGGCATCTTCGTGTAGACAATCAAAAAGCAATCCCGGCCGTCGAGCAAGGTGGTTGCGACCGACGTCACCAGGATCATTGATGCTCCCCTCAAATTTCTCGGTTAGTGGCCTGTGGGAACGCTTCTGGCAGGTGTGGGCTCAGAGGAGGGGAGCCTCGAGGCATGTGCAGGGTGACGTCACAAGCCGACAGTTTCACGGCACAGCTACATTACGCTTGAAGTACACGGCGACACGAGCGAGATGAGCATTCCAACTAGGCCACACGGCGATCGCGTGGTGATCGCTCGGTAGCAAGATGCAAACAAGGCGGCCCAGAACGGCCGAGCAAAAAGGGCCTCGGCCTAATAGGGCATGTACTAGGAGCCCTTTCGACCCCTCAGTTGGAAGAGATCTCATTTCAGAGGCTTCGTCTCCGCAGTACGGACTGATGGAACGCGGAACGGGCCGCGGATGCTGCACGAATAGGCCCCCCACCGATGAGCCGGCGATACCGGATGTGCGGCCGGTCTAAGTCCGGGGTAGGCCGTGGTCCGCTTGTCAAGTGCCTGTGCAACCCCACCCACCCAACTGCACCTCCAACCACTGTGCAACTCAACCACTGTGGAGGGTGTGGTGTGATTCACAATAGCCCGGAATGTGCGCAATCAATAAACTTAATTGGCGTGGCTCGTATGCTTGGCTCTTAAATTCTCGTTTAATGAGGTTGCGTTCCATTTTGGGTCACGTTAGTGCGACGGTTGGGTTTAGCAACCATGTGAGGCTTGACGACAATCGTCCTGGGCGCCCTCTGCCAAGCCTGCCACGGGTCCAGACGAGCTGCGACAATGCCGGCGACAACGAAAATGCCCACAATGACCCCCAGCTCCGTCGTCTGCTTCCCACGGGATCCTCTTGGTACGACGGTCGTACGGCGCTGACGCATTGTGGGTTGTTTTGGCGCGGTATTGCCGACTCGTAACCTTAGTGAATTTAACATTCCGGGCATCCCCCGACGGACAACGACTATCGTTCATGCCCGCTGCGGGTCCCCAATTTCCTATACGGACATAATTCCAACTTGCTATCGATCTGCACCACACCGGTCACCTTGGCAGGCGTCCCCTCTTATGCGGTGGGGCGCCTGCCTGGGCTGGAACATGGCCTGTTGCCCGAAGTTAACCGCGCTCTCATCGAGCGGTCGAGACGGGTTGTGAGTTTTTGGCCGTGTTCCAGGGTGCCCGCCTACTTTTCGCCTGGCGTAGAATTTTTCTCCATGGCCTCCATGCTCTTGCGGATGCGCTCCTTTGCCTCGGGCGTATAGTCCAACGTTCTCTGGTCCAGCTGCGTCATGCTCATGCCGATCTTGTCCCGCTTTCTGCGCTCGACCTCCTCGGGCAGGCGAGGTTCGAACTTGACGAACTGGAAGTCGCTTCCCGCTTTCATGAAGGCATAAATGCCAATGCCAACAGCAAGGGTGCCTACGATGATCTTGTGGGACATTGGAGATGAAGGTGGGAGCTTGGACATGGTGTTTGATTTGGTTTGCTGGGGTTGATGTTATGGGTGAGATGGGACTGTATTCAATGTGCTTGCCATGAGATGAGCACCCGCACAGAATGGATGAGTTATTGAAGGACGGTGGATGGTCGGATGACGAAATGGACGGAATGCAATGATGGGATGGTTTGATGACTGGATAGGCGGCTTCTTGTTCTGCCTTGCGTGGTGTGCCTTAGGTGTCGTGGTATGGGAAGGGTTGCATTGAGTGGATCGTGGACGATGGGAGGGCTCAGCCACAACGGGATTATCGAATTCTTGCCGGTCTAACGAAAGAGGGGGGCGATAAGCCACTTTATATGAATGGCTGATCGCCGTCGGGATCAGAATTGCCTAATCGGTGCAAGGAAGCGACCGTTATGCTCGACACATATGCGGCGATAAGACATTGTCCGAAAGGGGGAATGACCACCTTGGGAAGGACTAATCGGTGAACAAGGTGGCGTGGGTGGTGATTTCTCATTAAAGACATTCAATACCTTTACCGGATCGGGAAGTCTACTATGCGCAGGCACCCGAGGAAGAGCCAGGACTTGGCATCACAAGACCATCACGCAACCAAGACGGTCACGCATCACAAGCGCGTCAAGAAGATCAAAGAGCGTCGGAAGAGTATCGGAGGAGTTTCGGAAGAGTATCAGACCGGCGAAAAGCATCAAAAGAGCATACAGACGTGCATGAACGGTGGGCCAGACTGGGTCGCCGGATTGGACTAGTTGCAAAACTTGCCCCATCAGGAAACATCAGAAGCGTTGGCGGTGGCTTATCGTCGGTGCCGAGGAAGGTTCGTGTTATTGCCTCTTCGGGTAAACCAAATGGGTCTCGCTTCGCAGCAGGAACGGCCATGCAACTCTAATCAAGATAGGGCAAGACGCATCAATTAGGCAAGTGGGACACACTAGATGGGAAACAATAGTGACGAAGACGTTTCCACGCTTACCTAATAACGCTCGTGCCACCACAAGCCACCACACCTGCCACTGCCACCACTGTGCTACCATACTTGCCACCACACCCAATTATTATACATGTGTCCCATATACATGTGCCCTATAGATGCCCCATATATGTGCCCATACGTATGTGCCTATCTCATGCCGGGTGAGCGAGGAACGTGCTGCGTGCCGAGGTTGAGTGATAAGGATTCCCGTATTGAGCGATGCGCAGTCCAGCCACAAAGTATATTGGTGAGCAAATATGCAGTGAGTCCCGGTCGACTCCAGCCCAATCGACAAACCACCCGTAAGACACGAGCAGCAGACAACGACGCAGAAGCAAGACAATTCTCCGTGAAGCTGCGGCCGTAATTAGTAAGGCTGACAATGGCCGCGTGCACCCCCATCCGCACCGGCCTACACACAAGCGCACTTCTACTCTCACCTCAGCATGGCGGCGTTACCCAAGAGAATCATCAAGGAGACCGAGCGGCTCGTGCTGGACCCCGTGCCCGGGATCACGGCCACGCCCTCGGAAGAGAACCTCCGGTACTTCGAGGTGACCATCGACGGCCCCAACCTGTCGCCGTACGCCTCCGGGCGGTTCCAGTTGGAGTTGTACTTGCCCGACGACTACCCCATGTGTGCGCCCAAGGTGCGGTTTTTGACCAAGATCTACCACCCCAACATCGACAAGTTGGGCCGCATCTGCCTCGACGTGCTCAAGGACAACTGGTCGCCGGCGTTGCAGATCCGCACCGTGCTCTTGAGCATCCAGGCGTTGCTCGGCGCGCCCAACCCGGATGATCCGCTTGCCAACGACGTGGCGCAGGACTGGAAGGAGGACGAGCAGAAGGCCATCGCGGTGGCGCGCGAGTGGACGGAGAAGTACGCGACGGCGAAGTAGCGGCACCACAGAAGTAGCAGGCTACGCGGGGCTCGTCTGCGAGCCCACTGCCGTCTATGGGCTATGAGCGCTAGGAGCGCTATGAGCACACCGCGGCCGTGAGCCCCACCGCCCAGTTGTACGACCCCACAATCAACACCATACACGCAAAGCCCGTGCCCACGGACACGATGCCGTAGAAGTAGGCGTGCTTGTCCGCCAAGCCAAAGAGCTCGACCACGAACGTGGACACCGTCGTGAGCGCGCCGCAGTAGCCGTCGTCGAGCCCCGCAAGTACGTGGCACGCGATGGGCCACTTCACCAACGGCGTGGAGACGCTGCGTGCGGACCGGCCGCGCGCCAACACGGTGAAGACGGCCAAGAGCACGCAGCCCGCGATGTTGGCCACGAACGTGCCCACGGGGAAGTTGGGCACGAGCGGGTTGAGCCGCCTCGACAAGTCGAAGCGCAACAACGCACCCCACGGTGCAAAGAGGCACGCAAACGTCCAGCTGCGCCAGCTGCCGGCGGCCTTGGTGGCAAGAAGCACAATGACAATCACGTAGGCGGCCACGCCCACGATTGACGACGCCATCTCGAACCGGGGGTACACTTTGCGCGAGAATTTCACCTTGAAGGTGGCCTCATGGGCTGCGAGGTGCTTCCCGGCGTGAAAACCCCCGGCCGAGACCGCCACCTGCGCCAAGCACACGGCGAGCGCGTCCATGATGCCGTACGCGGCGTTGGGGTAGCCGTACGTGTGGGGAAGCGTGTTGGCGGCCTTGTTGAAGGCCTCGAGCACGAAGCTCGAGAACGACGAGCACGTGCCGCAGAACCCCGTGGTGATGCCCACGTAGAGCGGCACCGCGCCCTTGCCCGCGTAGCGCGCGGGTTCCTTGGCGTCGAGAAGCGCCTCCCACAACGTCTCGGACCCGATGGCCATGCCCATGACGAAGCACGCGGCGAAGTTGGCCCACACGACGCCGCCGAGGTACGCGCCGTCGTACGTGGTGAGCGCGGTCAAGCCCTTGCGCGCGAGCACGCCCCAGATGGCGCCGTTGGCGATGTTGAGCATGGTCCGGACGAGGTTGGGCTGCTGCGGGGCATGCTCCTCTGTGCTCTTCTCCGTGCGGAAGCCCTCGGGCAACGCGCTCTCGAGCGACTCGGCCTCGAGCTCCTGGACACGCGACTCGGCCTGCCGGAGCTCGGACCGGAACAGCAGCCGTGCCAGTCTCAGCAGCAGTGACGAAGACATGGTGACAGGTGTATGTGCAGGTGCGAGGCACAGATCATCAACTCACCCAACCCATACCATAAACCGCACGATCAAGCTTAATGATCAGCAGCCATTGATCAGCAGCCAGCGGTCAGCCATAGGTCAGCAGCCATTGATGTGATGGGAGCTCTTACCTCGAGCACAGCCTTAACACTCACAGCCTTGCAACCATGGCCACATGGGGCCCTCTCTGTATGTCTAACGGTCTTCTTGTAGTGTGAATCCCATTCTGGGTACAATCCATTCTGGGTACAATCCACTCTGGGTACAATCCACCTCTGGGTGTCTACTCAATTATCGTCAGTACAATCCTAGGCATACGTGTTGGTTCTTAGTATTGATATGGGCGTTCATATGGGCTAGCGCCAGGCACGTCGCTAAAATTGAGACGTGCCCTGGAGTGCACTGGACGCACCTAGCGGACTAACGAGCGCAGCCACAATGGGCACAAGGCGGCCCGGCCACTTCCGGTCGCGCCGATCTTCGCGCCGATCGGGCGGAAGATCGGGCTCAAAAGGCCCGCCGGAGGGGCCTGCTCCCGCCCCTTCGAGGCACAGGCCGGAGCGTGTTTTGCATCATCTGCCCGACCGAGCGCCAAGCCGAGTCATACGCCCGTTCTACTGGTCAGTCCTGCCTCAGCCTCAGATTGCGCCACATCGTTCGCGCCTACGCCCGATTAGTTCGCGCCTACGGTTCGCCTGATCCGTTCCGCCTACGTTCGCACCTACGTCGCGCCTGCAACTAACGCCGGAGCCACCTACACTGTACGTTCAGCTCACCTACACTATCAGAGACCCCGGATAAACTTCAGAGAACTTGTCTATCCTCAGATATTCTTGGGATATACTTGAGGTATCCTTCATACACTTGCGCTTTGACCACGTCGGTTCTTTGGGTCTTCGCAGCCATCTCAATACGTACGGCACAGGGCCTGACGCGAAATAACACCGATCTGATTTTTTACCACGCTGCCCCATGGACTCCTTCTCCTACCCCCGGAGTCCCTTCATGGACTCGGACTCCGCGTCCGACGCGTCGTCGCTCAACCTGGCCGGGGGCAAAAGTCCAACGCTCCGGGTCGCGCCGAAACCGGCGCTACGGTTCCACATCCCGGCGCCCAGCCTGGACTCCAACCTCCTCTCGCCCTTCACCGACAGCAACGCGGTGTTCCACCCGCCCGGCACGCCGTTGGCCGAGATGTTCCCGCCCGAGGACGAGCCCACGCCCATGAAGCGCCTCCGCTGGGGCACCACGCGCACACGCACGGGCCGCCCGACCAACGAGCGCGTCAACCGCTCCAAAACACTCAAGCGGATCTTCAAGCCGCGCAATCGCTCCGACGTGAGCCGCGCGGGCTCCGTGGGCCGCGCGGGTTCCGTGGTCTCGCGCGAGAGCTTGCACGACGACTCGCTCGACATCATCGAAAAGTACGCGTCCAACCACGACGCCGACGACTCCGCGGAGCCAAAGCCCGCGGGCGAGGAGCGCACGGTGGTGTTCAACAGGACGCTCCCCGAGCAGTTTCTCGACCCAGAAACGCGCTTGCCCGACACAGACTACCCGCGCAACAAGATCCGCACCGCCAAGTACACCGCGCTCACGTTCTTTCCGAAAAACTTGTGGGGCCAGTTCTCGCGCGACATCGCCAACAACTACTTCTTGTTCCTTATCATCCTCGGCGCGTTCTCCATCTTTGGCGTGCCGTCGCCCGTGTTGGCCGCGGTGCCGCTCATCGTGATTGTCTGCATCACTGCGCTCAAGGACTCCGTGGAGGACTCCCGCAGAACCGCCTCCGACATGGAGGTCAACAACCAGCCCACGCACATCTTGTCCCAGGTGCGCGATTCCGACTCGGGCTTCGTCTACGTCAACCGCAACGTCGACGACGAGAGCGTTTCCCCGTGGAGGAAGTTCAAAAAGTGGAACACGCGTCTATTATTTGCGTTTCTCCGCAAGTCAAGGCGCAACTTGACCAAAAAGGGCCGTGCGGAGAAGGCCCGCACAGCGGAGGAAGACGTGGCGAGACCAAGAAACAGCTTCGACAGCATGGTCGAGCTCAACAGAATGTCCGTGGTGTCCAACGTGCGCCTGCGGAAATCCTTGCAGTCGCGCCGCTCGCTCGGCACCAAAGAACGCACTTTGGCCTTCTCCAGGAAGACCTGGAAGGAAGTCAGGGTCGGAGACATCATTCGCATACAGAACAACGAAGAGGTCCCCGCGGATGTCATGATTCTATCGTCCAGCGACGAAGACAACTGCTGTTTCGTGGAAACAAAGAATCTTGATGGTGAGACCAATTTGAAGGTCAAGCAGGCACTCAAGTTCTCCACCGATCCTTTCAAGTTGAAGCGTGCAGACGACTTCCTCACCACGGACTTCGAAATCGAAAGCGAGGGCCCGCATGCAAATCTATATTCCTACCAGGGTACCGTCAAGTACGACAAGGACGGTAGCGAGCAAAAGGAATCCGCTTCCATCAACAACTTGATCCTCCGAGGGTGCAGTCTACGCAATACCAAATGGGTCATTGGCATAGTCATCTTCACAGGTGCCGACACAAAAATTATGTTGAACTCGGGCATCACACCAACAAAAAAATCCAGAATTTCCAGAGAGTTGAACTACTACGTCTACATCAACTTTTTCTTTTTGTTTGCCATGTGCTTCTCATCGGGTTTGGCCAACGGATTCTACTACCGGCAATCCGATGTCTCTCGAACTTACTTTGAGTTCGGAACTATAGCAGGGTCCCCTGCAAAAAATGGCTTGGTCGGTTTCTTCGTTGCCGTCATCCTATATCAATCTCTCGTTCCGATCTCGCTCTACATCACTATTGAGATCATCAAATCCTTACAGGCATATTTCATCTACTCTGATGTTGGATTGTACTACGATAAGTTGGACTTTCCTTGCAATCCGAGATCTTGGAGTATTTCTGACGACTTGGGACAAGTTGAGTACATCTTCAGTGACAAGACTGGAACATTGACTCAAAATCTCATGGAGTTCAGAAAATGCACCATCAATGGGATCTCGTATGGCCGCGCATACACGGAAGCCTTGGCCGGACTTAGGCGCCGTCAAGGCATAGACGTGGAGGAGGAAGGTCGCATCGAAAAAGAAGCCATTGCTAAAGACAGAGTCGAAATGCTTAACACCCTTCGACAAATAAGCGACAACATTTATGACGACGATGCTACGCTCGTCTCCAAGGAGTTTGCCCTGGACATGAAAGGCTTCTCGGGCGAAGCTCAACAGAAGGCTAACGAGGAATTCATGCTTGCCTTGGCATTGTGCCACTCTGTTTTGGTTGAGGAAGATCCCGCCAACTCGAAAAAGATGTTGCTCAAAGCACAATCTCCGGATGAAGCCGCTCTTGTTGATACAGCTAGGTCCATGGGCTTCGTTTTCTCGGACAAGACAAAGCGGGGCTACATTGTGAGGGTGCAGGGTCAGAAGAGAGAGTATCAAGTTCTCAACACGTTAGAATTCAACTCCACCAGAAAAAGAATGAGTTGCATCATTAAGCTTCCGAGCGAAGATGAGAGTGCGGAACCGAAGGTGGTGCTTTACTGCAAAGGTGCTGATTCCATTATTTACTCGAGACTTTCGAAATCTTCGAACGATCAATCATTCCTCGACCAAACCTCCAAACATTTGGAAGAGTACGCTACAGAAGGTTTGAGAACCTTGTGCATTGCCAGGAGAGAGTTGACCTGGAGCCAGTATGAGCAATGGAGCAAGAAACATTTGGAAGCTTCGTCTTCCTTGCTGAATCGTGAGGAAAAAATGGAAACAGTTGCCGACTCTATTGAACGTGAATTGGTTCTTTTGGGAGGTACTGCGATCGAAGATAGATTGCAAGACGGAGTTCCCGAATCTATCGCCATTCTCGGCGATGCAGGTATCAAGTTATGGGTCTTGACGGGAGACAAGGTCGAAACTGCAATCAACATTGGCTTCTCTTGCAACTTGCTTGGTAACGATATGGACCTTCTTGTTATTAAAACGAATGTTCTGGATGAGGAAAAGCTCCAGCACGGCATTATTCCTGGAGATGACGACCAAATGATCATAGACAAATTGATTAAGTCGTATCTCATGGACAACTTCAAGATGACCGGCTCGGTGGAGGAGTTGGAGTTGGCTGCAGAAGACCACTCTGCACCAAACGAGAAATTCGGTGTCGTCATCGACGGTGACGCATTGAAGTTAGCGTTGGAGGATTCTGATATCCAGAGACGTTTCCTTCTCTTGTGCAAACAGTGCAAAGCAGTTTTGTGTTGTCGTGTTTCACCCGCTCAGAAAGCTGCGGTCGTCAAAATGGTCAAGGACACCTTGGATGTGATGACGTTGGCGATTGGAGATGGGTCAAACGATGTCGCGATGATTCAAGCTGCAGATGTTGGTGTCGGAATTGCTGGAGAAGAAGGCAGACAAGCTGCAATGTCATCTGACTATGCTCTCGGCCGATTCAGATATTTGACACGCTTGCTCTTGACACATGGGAGATGGTCGTACAAGCGCTTCGCCGAGATGATCCCCAGTTTCTTCTTCAAGAACATCAACTATACTTTTGCCTTGTTTTGGTACAGCATTTACAACAGCTTCGACGGGTCATACTTGTTCGACTTCACCTACTTGATGTTTTACAATTTGGCATTCACCTCGACTCCCGTTATTTTCCTTGCGGTTTTTGACCAGGACGTGAGTGCTAAGGTGTCCTTGCTCGTCCCACAACTCTATCGCTCTGGTATTATGAGACTTGAGTTTAGAGAAAAGTTCTTCTGGATTTATGCATCGGATGGGTTGTATCAGTCGTTGATCGCATTTTTCTTCCCATACTTGATGTATGCCACGTCATTTCAAACCATGAACGGCATGCAAGCCGATCACAGATTTTTCGTGGGTGTGTTGGTGACCTTCATCTCGTGCATATCCGCTAACCTCTACGTTTGGATGCATCAATACCGCTGGGATTGGCTCTCATTCCTTTCGATTTCCATTTCCATTTTTATTCTATTTGCTTGGACCATAGTTTGGACTGTTGGAACTTGGGCAGAAGAGTTCTATAGAGCGGCGATCATATTGTTTAGCCAGGCGATGTTTTGGGCCTGTCTCTTTGTTGGTATTGTTGTGTGCTTGCTTCCTCGTCTTATTTACGATATCATCCAGAAGCTATATTTCCCTAGCGATTCCGATATCATTCGCGAGTGTGTACGGAGAGGAGATTTCGATAACTATCCAGAGACTTACGACCCCACAGACCCAAACAGACATAATCTGAAACCTGACGCAGAAGCTAAAGTGGCTCCTGCCGCGAAACCACGCGCAAGAGGGAGAACCATGGAACCCGAATCATACTACGATGACAATACGTCGGTCATTGACACTTACGACCTCAGACATGTGAGCACGGAAGCGTTAGACAAGTTTGTCAAGATGGAGGAGATCTCTCTACAAGACATGCGGAAACGGGACTCAATCACGCAGCAAAAGCTGAAATTACGCACGTCTTTGGAATTGGACGAGTTCACCACGGCGGTTTCGTTGCGCAGGTCAATGGACGGTCCCAGATAGATGGCGGACAATAAAATAGCATAATCGGAAATAGGTACGGAACAAAACAATTGGGAAAGAATGATGTACAACAGATGAGGTACAGGTCGGAAGAATGATGTAGTCTGGCTGCGCAATTGACGAAGCGCAACTTTTGTGATGCAAACTGACTCCTACCCCGGGCGCATCTCCATCGATACATGTTGATCTAGGTATTTGATCCGACCGCGTTTGTATGTAGGAGAGGCGTCTGGAGACTATGAATGAAAAAG
Organism: Helenozyma rhizophorensis; assembly: GCA_030573355.1. Lineage (NCBI taxonomy): Eukaryota > Fungi > Ascomycota > Pichiomycetes > Serinales > Metschnikowiaceae > Helenozyma > Helenozyma rhizophorensis. The sequence goes on from JAJMDD010000012.1 coordinate 242,064, forward strand.
AAATTTCTGTCGGAGAAGTTCAACTCCGCTCTCACCGAAAGATGGCCATCAGGATGCAAAATTAACGCAATTATCCGATGCCGAGGCGTATTGTGAAGAGATACCGGATCGGGAACGAAGAAAAGAAGATCAATGCTGGTCTCCCAGAAAATGTCGCAAAATGCATCGCGACATTGGCTCCTGAGTTCACCTGAAACGTCGATTGCACGGGAGATTTGGCTGCAATAGCATGCCCGGCATTGGCCCTCAAGCCAGGATTATCTACTTTGCAGACAATCACGATCCAGACACGGGTCCCTTACGTGAAAAGTATCATCCTGTACACTGTCGCGATTTTTCAATCCATTGACCAATGAACGCGTGCGGTTCCCCCGATAATTGCCGGGTCACGTGCGGCGCGTCGCCCAGTAAGCGGTTGTTAAGGGCCAAGTGCGACATTTTGTTCTTCGCGAAAAAAATTATATAAACGAGGAATCCCCAATTTTTCTCTTTTTTTCCTTAGATTCGCATTCTCGAACATATATTCTCACAATGGCTGTTACTGACAACGCTTTCCTCGTCGACTTCATGATGGGCGGTGTTTCCGCCGCCGTCTCCAAGACCGCCGCTGCTCCTATCGAGAGAGTCAAGTTGTTGATCCAGAACCAGGACGAAATGATCAAGCAGGGTCGTTTGGCCAGAAAGTACGACGGTATCGCCGAGTGCTTCAGAAGAACTGCCGCTGAGGAGGGTATCTCTTCTTTCTGGAGAGGTAACACCGCCAACGTGATCAGATACTTCCCCACCCAGGCTTTGAACTTTGCCTTCAAGGACAAGTTCAAGAAGATGTTCGGTTTCAAGAAGGAGGCTTCTTACTGGAAGTGGTTCGCCGGTAACTTGGCTTCCGGTGGTATGGCTGGTGCCACCTCTTTGGCTTTCGTCTACTCTTTGGACTACGCCAGAACCAGATTGGCCAACGACGCCAAGTCCACCAAGGTTGGTGGTGGTGAGAGACAGTTCAACGGTTTGTTGGACGTCTACAAGAAGACCCTCGCCTCCGACGGTATTGCCGGTTTGTACAGAGGTTTCGGTCCTTCCGTTGTCGGTATTGTTGTCTACAGAGGTTTGTACTTCGGTTTGTACGACTCCTTGAAGCCTGTTGTCTTGGTTGGTCCTTTGGAGGGCTCTTTCTTGGCCTCTTTCCTCTTGGGTTGGACTGTCACCACCGGTGCTTCTACTGCTTCTTACCCATTGGACACTGTCAGAAGAAGAATGATGATGACCTCTGGTCAGGCTGTCAAGTACAACGGTGCTTTCGACTGTTTCAAGAAGGTTGTTGCTGCTGAGGGTGTTGCTTCCTTGTTCAAGGGTTGCGGTGCTAACATCTTGAGAGGTGTTGCCGGCGCTGGTGTCATCTCCATGTACGACCAGTTGCAGGTCATCATCTTCGGCAAGAAGTTCTAAGTGGCAATATTGAGCTTGTATATATAATTATACTCCCTTATTATCTTGTTAAATTTGATTGCTTACTCTACTAGGCCATGGCGGGGAGCCCCTTGTGCCCGGGCTGCGAACCTGCGATGAGCAGTTCTCCCTCGATTTGGCCACGAATTATGGCCACTTGTTACGCTCAACATGCGGCAACCACTAGCCAGATCATATTCACCGGGCCTGTTTCCCGCAGTTTTCCGACGTCGAACGGGAGAGTTTTCACTCATTTCTATTGTCCTGCACGTTGTTTCGGGCTCTGATTCTCCGGAGCAATTTACCTCATTGGTCAACTGCATGCACGGCTTCTACCTTTCACTCTTTATTCGGACGGCCAAGTTCGATCTGGAAAGAAGGATTGTACTTTACAGATCGGATCTTTGATTGCAAAGCATTTGGAAACATGTGCGAGGGCTCATATTTGTGCTACGGTTCCCGGTTGGGTAAGAGAGCGCAACTAGTCTGGCTGCGAAATGTAGTCCACAAGTCAACCTCCAAGCCATTCAATCGAGGGCAATCGACCCGTCAGAATCTCTAGTAGGCGGACGAAAGCAAATTGCCCACTTGGGCCCGTCGCGGAATATCAACAATTGGATGGCGTCTCAGCGTACGTAGATAACAACGTAATAGTCGATGAAGTTGGTTCAGTTCCTAGATGAACCACATGCTTCCACCGACATCGGCCACTTACAGTGCTTGGTCACTTCCAGTGCGAAATCGTTCAATTAGATGGAAGAGTAGGGTGCTCCATTTAGGTTAGAAGGGCCCTAGGACATGCCTGGTCCATTGTGCTACGGCATCTACACTGTTTAAGTAAGGTGACACGTTGACCGGGTAAAAATGTACCGTCGGCTTGCGCCGGCGATATCCCCCAAAATTTCCCAGCCTACTTTGTCTTTTCGAAATTCAAATACAACAACGAGTACTCGTGCTTCATGTCGTACACCACACGCTCGTGCTTAACGTAGCCCAACTTGGCCAACTGGCCATCGCAATGGGCCAACTCGTCGCGCGTCTCGGAGCCGCTGTCAACGTCGCAGATGAAGGTGGCCGAAAACCGGCCCGGACGGAAGATGCGCAACACGCGGGTCAACACGGACACAATGTCCACAGGCGAGCTCGAGCTGAAAGGGTAGTTCGTCTCAAACGAGGCGTACGACCACCCAGACTCTGGCGTGATGTGGAGCGTGTAGTAGTGGCCGCGTGCGCTGATGGAGTTGGACGAGTAGCCGCAGGGCGTAAACGAGAAGGCGTCATGCACAAAGTCGTCCAACTCGCCGTTGCTGGATGGCAGCGGCATCAGGTCCGGAGCAAACGCCGGGTCGAAAACGCGGTCCAACTGTGTCTTGCGCATGGTATCCAAGCCGTAGTCATGTCCCAAGTCGTGGTCGTCCAGGAGCTGGTCCTCGTGTACAAGCGACGCCTCGCCAGGTGTCCTGGCCGCAACGAACGCCTTGGCCCTTGCAGGGTCCAACTGCGTCATCAAGATCTCAAACGTCTGGTCGCCAAAGTCCAAGTCTGCGCCAGAGCCGCCCGCATACAAATACCAGTGGTCGTCCGAGGTGAAGTCGCCCACAACGTACAGCTTGCCTGCAACGAAGTGCAGGTTGAGGAACTTCACCTCCGTGCGCCAGTCTCTGTGGACGTGCTGCTGTTTGTCCGGAAACATGAACGAGCGGCGCGAGTAGAACACACGGTGCACGGCTTGCGAGCGCAACTCGGCGTGACAGTACTCGGACGCTACGGTGAACAACTGCTCGAGGCATGCCAACGTGGTGGTGGTACCGCACGTCTTGAGAATCATCTTGTGCGGAAACACAAAGAGCGACAGCTCAGACAACAAGTACGCGTCGACGGCGGGCAGCGACTTCATCAGCAAGATCTTGCAGTTGACGAGGTCCAACACATCGACCCACTTCTCTAAAGGCACGGCGCGTAAGCCGTCGCGGCTGACGCCAGGCGGAATCTGATCCGGTGACGGCCAGAACCAGACCTCGAGCAACTTCTCGGGGCCCTCGAAGGCAAAGGTCGAGTCCAAGTTGGCGGACAAGACGTGGTCGACGTAGGAGTCCTCAATGTAGGCGGGTGCAACCATGGCTGATTCGGGATTGCGGGGTTGAATAAGGCTGGAAGGGGTCTTTCACTAATGGCGGAAGGGGGAGGGTCGACAACCAAAAGTGAAGGCAGGGTGATGTGGATAATCGGATGGTTTGGGGCCAGGTTGTGTTATCCGGGTTCGAGAATCTTGTTGGGAATAAAGTTCGATCGGGAGGGCTTCTTCGGCATAAACCACTAAGTTGAGGGGGCAAAGGCGGAGGCAAACTCTAGTAGAAAGTTCGGCCTAAGCAAGTAGAGCGTGAGACGCGGGCGCAAAGAAAAGGGGTGGTGGTAACGAGAAACTGAAAATCTCTGAGCAATGACTCCGACATCCTGCACGGAATCGCCAAGCCATTGGGGAAGCTGCACGAGGGTTCTTCCGGGCTGGCCATCGGAGAGTTTTCTTTTTTGCTCTTGCTGCTGCGTGAGATCTTTCTAGTTTGTGTTCTTAAGTGGGGCCGTTTGTAGGTCGAGCCGTAACCTCGGGCCAAGTCTGCTACTTCTGATTCTCGACCGTTGCACAGCCGCAGCACGTGCATAAGCTACAGAGTGGAGTCGCGGGCAACAAGAGGTGACCAAGGGAATGTCAGATCATCGTAAATCTGTGTGTCTTTCGACAAGGAATCTTTTGGTTCACACTGACCAAAGCGGGGTATTGTCACCTTGGATTTTCTTTGTCACATATGTGCGACTCTTCGGACTTGTCAATTGTGCGACTCGACTCTGACGAACGTTGTCTAGTGCATTAAACATTCGGCTATCTTTTAAATAAGCGCCAGGTCTATCTAATATTTGAGTTGATTTTATACTTCATCTCGAAAAAACCGTTATCAGATCCTGCCACTTTAGACTGGAGCTGAGATCTTCTTCTCCATAATATTTGTGAACCTTGTCATCTTCTGGCAAATTGAGTTACACCAACTTTACAACCTTGAGAAAAAAATCGAAAATGCACGTATGACAATATTTGAACCGCCATTTTGTTCACTGTGAGGTTGTATTTACCTTGAGAATTCGCTGGAGCGATAAGCTTCACTGCCCATTTCGCCTTACCGTTGACGTTTCCTGAGTTGGCCCTGGAACATTTTAAACTACAACTAGATTTGAAAGCACATATATTCAGTCTATGAAATGAGCTCTATGCTCTCCCTCGTCCTTCTGAGAGGTGTGAAATCGCCCGTGTCTTCATCATCGCGAATGTCAAACTCCTCCGCTATGGTCTCCACCATATCGATGTCACTCCTGAGCTCGGAGAACTGCAGTTTAATCAAGCGAGAAAGAACGAAACGGTCTATAAACCCAACTGTTTTGGTGTTGTTGCTCAGTTCTGTGATGATGAGGTAGTTCAAGTGGAGTCGCTCAAAAATCTCAATCACTTGCTTGAGAGATGCGTTGTCCTTCACAATAATGGTAGAGATGTCGTTCACGACCGGCACCATCGTCACGTTGGCGTATCTTGTGCTGAGCTCCTGCTCAAAGTCGTCTCGAGCCTGGTCGAGGAACAGCGGCACCTCCGTTCGGAAACAAATTAGGATCGAGCTCGGTTGATTGTTGCCGACCAGCTGCAAAATCAGCTTGTAGATGGTTTTCTTGGAAATATAGCCCAAATTGATTGGGTTCTCCTCGCTGGCGATCATTGGGTACCCCTCGTGATTGTCATCCGACAAGTACCCGTACAATGAGGTGAGCGAGTACGGTTCGTCCGGAAAGAGGCAAAGGTGCCTAGTTCGACTCAACGGAATCATCACACTGCCCACATTGATATCAGGCAACATCACCTTGAACTTGACGGAAATGCTTTCGAAGCTGACAAGGCCATCGCCCTTGCTCGTGTTGAGCTCCGAGGTAGATGTGCTTTTATTGAACTCGTGACTGAGCCATGCGTCGTAAATGCTCTCGTGGCATAGGTAGTCGTTGAAAAATTTCGACGTCATCACCGCGATCATGATGGGCAACACGTAAGTGACCGCGCCAGTCAACTCAAACATGATGACCACCACAGACAATGTCAACTTGGTGATGCCACTCATAAAGGCCGCTGCACCAACGACAGCATAAGACGACGGGGAGACAATGCACGAGCTGGTGGTACAGGTTGCCAAGAACTCTGCGCTGAAGGTCTTTTGGATCTCCTGAGATACAATGCCAACTAGTCTTCCCATCGTGCCACCTAGCGCAAGCGATGGCATCAAGATTCCTCCTGGAAGCGGGAGACCGTAGGAGTAAGAGGAAAGAACGAAGCCCTGAACAAAGATGTACGCGAGTTTGAGTATAGTCATTGGCGACGACGACCCGCACATGAAGTTTGTCGAGTTCGCTTCCACATCTTGCGACGCGATCGGACAGTCCGTGAAAAGAAGCTTCAAGTAGGCACTCAAGGGTAAGCGTGTCATGGGAAGAACGAACGTTAAAACGGAGGTGATGACGGCCATGATGGCGAGCTCGACATACTGGATGCGGTCGCTAGACACGCCAAATGCCAGGGACATTCGGGCCAAAACGCTCTTCTTGGAGTTGGAAAACCAGAGATATGTTCTCGTGTACGCGAAGCCGTAGAAGCCGCCCAACAACCCGAGCAATAGGAACGGCACCATTTCCAAGAAGAGCCAGCTGAAGTTGCCGAACAGAACCAGGAACAAGTCCTGCTCGTGGAAGTTCTTGCCGTCGGTGAACACACGAAAGCCAGACACGGCCACCAAGGCGATCATGGCCGACACAAACGAGTTCCACATAATCTTCGTGGATGTGAAGTAGGAGGGAAGAAGCTCCACAACAAAGAGGACGCCGCCAATGGGCGAGTTGAAAGCCACCGCAATACCCGTGGCTACAGCCGCACTCAAGAGTTCTCTGCGGAGCCCCTCTGGGACGGCGTTGCCGTAGATGTACTTGAAGCAGATGGTGAGAATGCACGCAGCCACATGGACCAAAGGCCCCTCTCTGCCCAACCAGAACCCTGAGCTCACGACCAAAATAAGCCCGCAAATCTTGTAGATGAGAGCCAGCGGGCCGAGGTACGACGACATGTAGTAGTTGAAGCCCTCGATGATGAGCTTCATTTCGGGAATGCCGCTCTGTTTGACGAGCGGCGCCAACTTCAAGGTGATTGTGCCTGCGATGAGGACAAATAAGATGACGAACATCAAGTAGATCGGGAAGTTGATGAAGAGGTGGGCCACGGTGGAGTCGCTGGAGGTGAGCAACTCCAGCCAGTTGTTCCAGTCTTCGGCGGGACACGTCAGGTATGGGTTCAAAAGCGACCACTTATCGAGCTTGGACAAGCAGAAGCCTTTCTTCAAGTCATTGAGCCACACCGAGACCAAGTCGATGAACACGGCGGCGTAGCCCACGAGCAACGCCGAGAGGATCAAGACGGACCACTTGCGGGAGGTGGAGTCGACCGATTTGGTCGCCGACTCCTTCATCCAGTCGATGTAGGTGTTGTTGTCGTAGTCATCGTGCTGGGGCCAATTTTCCCGGCCCGTTTTGGCGTCGATGGGGTGTAGGTACCTGACCTTCACGACCTTGGGCATGTCGGTGTACGGGTCCACCAAAAGACGATACGTAGTCCGAGCAACAAAGTCACACAGAGCAACTTATAGGCAATGCATTTCGTTATCGGCTCTACAAATACGTGAACTACGTCAGCATTGGGTCACGAGCATCAATGGAGCCGGAAACTGTAAGAGCCGAATGGTGCAAGTATGAGTAGGTGAGTGCGCAGTGGAGAGTACGAATTGAATGGTGGAGAGCGAAGAGAATGGTGGAGAGTGAAGTAGAGCGAAGGCAGAGCAAGGTAGAGTGAAGGTAGAGCAAGGTAGAGCGAAGGGTGAAGTGTGAAGGGTAAGGTAGAGTGAAGGTATGGTAGTATGGGTGTGTAGATTCGATGCGCAGTGCGAACTCCATCACCATGTCTTTCCTCACCAACACAACCACCACGCTGTCCGCCGCCAACGGGCAGGAGTTGATGGGCGACATCACCATCAACAACGGCCCCGAGGACACCATCACAGACTTGGCGTTTTCGCCGCAGCTGGACATGTTGGCGGTTGCGCTGTGGGACAAGAAGGTGCGCATCTACGACATCGACCCGAACACGGGCAACAACCAGGGCCGCGCGCTCTTCGAGCACGACGGGCCCGTCTTCAGTGCGCGCTGGCTGAGCGACGGCACGCGCGTGTGCTCCGGCGGCGCGGACAAGCAGGTGAAGTTGTTTGACTTGGCGTCGCAGCAGACGCAGCAGATTGGCGTCCACGACGCGGCGGTGCGGGCGGTGCGGTCCGTGCAGTGCGGGCCCACCAACACCGAGGTGGTGGTGAGCGGGCTGTGGGACAAGACGCTCAAGTACTGGGACATGCGCGCGCCGCAGCCCATTCTGGTGATCCAGCTCCCGGACAAGGTGTATTGCATGGACCTGGCGCAGAAGTTGTTGGTGGTGGGGTGCGCGGAGCGGCACGTGGTGGTGGTGGACCTCACCAACCCGCAGCAGATCTTCAAGCTGGCGATCTCGCCGTTGAAGTTCCAGACCCGCTCGCTCGCGTGCTACCCGCAGGGCAACGGGTACGCCATCGCGTCCATCGAGGCGCGGTGCGCGATCCACTACATCGACGAGGCAGAGCAGCAGAAGGCGGGCTTCTCGTTCCGCTGCCACCGCAAGCTGCCCACGGGCAACGCCAACACCACGCGCACCACGCTGGTGTCGGGCGAGACGCACCTCTACACCGTGAACGCCATCTCGTTCCACCCGATCTACGGCACGTTCTCCACGGCGGGGCTGGACGGCACGTTCTGCTTCTGGGACAAGGACGCCAAGCAGCGGCTCAAGAACTTCCCCAACGTGGGCGCGCCCATCACCGCCACGGCGTTCAACCGCAACGGCACCATCTTTGCGTACGCGCGCGGCTACGACTGGTCGCAGGGGCACCAGGGCAACCGCGCGGACTACCCGACGGACGTGAAGTTGCACCCGCTGAAGGACGAGGAGATCAAGCAGAAGAAGAAAACGCGATGAGCGAATAAGACAGACAAGCCGGACAGACGTAGGCGACACGACACGAAGTAGACGACAAGCAAGACGACAGAAGTAGGAGAAGCAAGACTTGACGACCTTGACGAGACGTAGCGTAGCACCTGCAAGACGAAGGTGACTAGACGAGTGCGGTACTGAAGACAGAGTCATGAGGCAGAGTTAAAGAAGAACGTAGACAACAAACGAAAGTTGATCGACCGAAACAGATGCATGGAAATGTCACAGAGAAGATGTACTTGAGAGTCATGTATGTGTCGATCATGAAGCATGGCCAGGTTCTGAGGGTGTGAAGCAAAATGCGGCAAGTTAAGAAGCTATGGAATGCACGACATCTCATCTATGTTGTTGCGTGAGTAGGTGAGTCGACCCAAGGAATGGTAAAGGATGGTGCTATAGTTAGGTGGAGATAGGCAGAGCGAAGAGCACAGACCGTGCAGTTGTAGCTGACCATGGACAATCGAGCGAGCAAAGACGTCTATCACGGGCACTGGCGAGTCCACTACGTCGAGTCGAGGGTGTTACATTGAATCATGAGCCCCACGCCGCAGAACAGTGTTCGTCAGGGACCTCATCTCGAAGATCCTATCTCGAAGATCCTACCGAAGATCCTACCGAAGATCGTAATCTTGAAGTCTTTTCTCGATGTCTGCCCTCGATGATCCTGATCGCAATGAGCTGATCCGATGCCTGATCTCGCATGACCCTACGACGACCCTTGATCAGATCCATTGTAGTTGCCTATCTACCCCGCGAAGACCACCCACGACGCATCGAGACCAGAATTCGAGACAACCTAGCGAGAAAATGAAGCCGTCTTAGTTATACACATACACACTCATACACACTCATACACACTCATACAAACACATAAAATATACATAAACGTATGCTCGGAGTTATTTGTATTGTATGTATATGGACTGGCTAAATATATCGCGTTCGGTGCCCGGGCGTGCACGCCTGCACTGCACGCGACGCACCCGTGCACCGGCCTATCACCCATTCACTATTGGCCTGCCGCCACGGTGCCTGTTGCGTGGCGCCTGGTGTTCCCGTTCGCGCTGGCGCAGGGCCTCGCGTTGTTGGACCTGCTCCTCCAGTGGGACCCGCAGGCGCGGCTCTCGGGCGAGCAGGCGCTCGCGCACGAGGTGTTTGCGCCGGTGCGCGACGCCACGTGCGAGACGCTGCGCGGGGCGGTGTTTGCGTTCGGGCGCGAGGAGCGCGAGAAGGACCTCGCGGCGTTGCAGGCCACGCTCCGGCTGGCGGTGAGCGAGTTCCGCACTGCGCGGGCGGCCCCGGCCCCTACCCACACATAATCAAATCAAAATCAAAAATCAAAGAAATACCTAGACTTCTGGGCTGAGAACGTGCACAATCTGATCCGCGTGAAATCAATGGTCTGATTGCCTGAGTCACGATAAGATCATGCCTGAGTACGGTCTGAGAAGAGTGAGTGCATCCTGGCTCAGTCATGAAAGGTAGGCAGGGTGGCTGAGTGTAGATCGCGGGGACGCTACACGATCGTCAACGGCCCTGTAGTGTATATACGAGTGGGGACCCAGAGTTGCAGGACAAGAAGATAGGTCTGATACAGGCCGTGCGGGTTCTTGGTGAGGCCGCTCGAAGGATTGCTTGAGTTACTCGAAAAGGAAGCTACTAAGGTGGGAAGGGAAGGTGGACGCGCGGTCTGTCGGGAATGTATGATGTGCGATTGTCCGGGATGCAATCAATGGCTGAAGCTTATTTGAACGCACTAGTCTGGGCTACGCTTTTGGAAGTATCTGCCTCGATGCACAATTGCCTAAGTAGGCCAAGGCTGTCATATCTACACGAGTCGTGCCACGAGCCGTGGCCCACCAAGTGCTCGGCCCAGCAATGGCCTCGGCCAGTCTCGGCTTAGCAAACCATTAACAAAGCAACTACAGTGTCCCGCGGCCCAGATCCCGCGGGGAATACAGGCGGAACACGAGTCACCTGACGAAGGTCGAACGGGTCGGCCCAGCGAGGGCAACCTCGGTACCCCGCGCCGCACAGTGGCCGTAACCGCGCGCTATATAATCCGGGGAAGTGCAGTGTAGACGCCAACCATGGGCGTCGACCATCCAGACCTCGAGATCATCAAGTTCACCGTCAAGCTCGCCGACGGCACCACGCTGGACGTGCAGGTGGCCGGCAACCCGGAGGTGGTGGTGGAGATCCCCGAGCACACCGAGTACGAGATGACCATTGTGTTCCGCGTGAAGACCCGCACGTTGACCAACTTGAAGTACAAGCAGGAGTTCAAGATGATGGGCGTGGTGGCCAAGACCAAGGTGCGCGAGATCGGGCCCGAGTTTGAGCCGCGCGACGAGCCCTACTCCAAGACGTTCGAGAAGGACCGCACGCCGGGCGGCATGATGATGCGCGGCAAGTTCGACTGCACGCTGACGTACCTGGCCAACGGCGAGGAGTTGTTCCGCGTGCCGTGGGTGTTGAACATCACAAAGGCATAGAATACCTATCAATCCACAACGGACTACAATTCAGACAACAAATTACGTAGACAGAGCAGACGAGTGGGCACGCAAGTGATACAGGTAGGCAGAGGTCGAGGAGCTTAGGCAAAGTAAGCATGACGTGTTAGGGCAGGCTGAGAAGTGAAGTGGTGAAGATGGCGTAGTGCCATTGTGGTGGTGAGAAGGTTTAGGCGAGCTCGCTTGCGGACTAAAGAGCTTAATCGAACGTGCTACGACTGACAACCCAACTCAATTTAATTCGATCCACGATCGCCACGATCGCCACGATCGCGATCTAGAATTCCGATTCCGAACGATCCGAGTTGCTCGCCTGGCGCTTGCTCACCAGGTGCTTATCGCCATATGCACCCCACAAATAACCTACACCTACCTTCGCAACCACTCACATCTACCCTTTGCAACTACACTTATCTAACGTTCACAGCATCTCCCCTTCTCACCTGTCGACCATAGAATAGAAGTTGTCGACTGCACACCCCTACACCACACCAATACACCACCCCCACTCACCTACACCTACACCACCACCTACACCCACCTACACCTACTCACTGCAACTACACCAACTGTGTACGACTTCGACTAGTTGACCATTGCAGCTACCTATCTTCGTCAATTCTCGTACGGTATGCTGGTCCGCCCAGCCACTCATGCCGGCTCGTGGTACTCGGCCGATAGCGCCTCCCTCCACAGCCAGCTCTCGCGCCTCCTCGCGCCCCACAAGCCCCAGAAGGGCGCGCGCATCCTCATCGGCCCCCACGCGGGCTACACGTACTGCGCCGCCCGCTTGGCCGAGGCCTACGGCGCTTGGGACACCACGGGCACCAAGCGCGTGTTCATCTTGGGCCCCTCGCACCACGTGTACTTCTCCGACGCCGCCCGCGTGCTGCACTACGCGGCCTACGACACCCCGCTCGGCGTGGTGCCCGTGGACCGCACCGTGTGCGGCGCCCTCGCGGCGCTCAAGGCGTTCGAGTACATGCTGGCCGACACCGACGACGACGAGCACCTGTTTGAGATGCACGCGCCGTTCGTGGCGTTGCGTTCGCAGGACGCGCCGCTCGCCATCGTCCCCATCATGATCTCGGGCCTCTCGGCCCGCCTCCGCGAGGACGTGGTCGAGGCGCTTCTTCCGTACCTCCAGGACGAGGAGAACACGTTTGTGATTCTGCTGGACTTCTGCCACTGGGGCCGCCGCTTTGGCTACACGCCGTTTGCTGCGGGCGAGTGCGTGGGCGGCGTGGGCAAGGCGGGCGATCCGCTCCACGAGCAGATTGCGGCCCTCGACCACGCGGCCATGGACGTGGCGGCTGCGGGCAGCGCGGCCGCGTGGGACGAGTACATCCGCGCCACGGGGAACACCATCTGCGGACAGAAGCCCGTGGCGGTGGTGTTGCGGCTCGTGGAGGAGCTCCGCCGGCGCGGCGGGCGCACGGCGTCGGACGCCGTGTTCGAGTGGGCCGGGTACTCGCAGAGCAACGCGGTCACACGTGCGAGCGACTCGAGCGTGTCGTACGCGTCGGGCTACGTGCGGCTACGTCCTCTGTAGCGCATCCTCTTGCCTAGCCTCACCGAACTGCTCTGTTCCCGATACACGATTGTCCATATCTGGGTGCTAGCTTCCCGATACTTGATTATCCGATACTTGATGTTTGAATGGCTCCTTAGATGCTTGGATGCTGCTTGATGGGCCTGTGTCTCTGATGGACTGACGGGCTTCGTTCCTACGTTGTTTTAATGCATATATATGAGGTGCTCTCACTACGCATAACTCGCCATGCAATATAGTGGCAATTTCAGTACCATAACCAAGTCAATTGCAAAAGCGGAAGCGAGATGGCCGACTGAATGCGAGTGCTCGGGCTTCAGGTGCGATGGATGGTGCGATGTAGATCTGTAGCGCGATAGTAGTGGGAGAACCTGCACCAACTACAGCCGAACCGACCGATGGACGCCAAATACTTCGCCAAGTGCAAGGCGGCCGAGCTCCGGGCCGAGCTCGACCAGGCCAAGAAGAAGCTGAAGCCGCACGCACGCGTCAAGACCGTGCTAAAAAAGGTCACCGCCAACATCATCTTGAACAAGTCCGACCTCGCGTCCCTCATGCCCGACATGATCGAGTTGATGGTGATCGACGACTACGAGATCCGCCGCACCTGCTGCCAGTACGTGGTCCACTTTGCCGAGCTCAACCCCGCCGACGCGGCCGCGGCGCTCGTCTTCTACGCCCGTTTTGCCCAGGATGCAAACCCCATGCTTCGAGCGCTCACCGCCAAGACGGTGTCCCTGGTGGCCGTCAAGGAATTTGTCTCGCTTGCGTTTGACATCGTGCGCCCCCTCTTGGCCGACAAGAGCCCGCACGTGCGCACGGCCGCTGCGTTTGGCGTGTCCCGCATGTACCAGTACGAGCCCGAGAAGGTGGTGCTGGTCGGGCTCATCGACATGTTGAACGAGTTGCTCTACGACGAGAACGAGACGGTGGTGGCGAGCGCGTTGGCCGCGTTGGGCGCAATCACCGACTCCGCAGACCACCTCACGTTGAACATCGACAAGAACCACCTGCTCACGCTCACGCGGGACATTCTCGCGGCCAACGAGTGGCGCAAGGTCGCGCTTCTCAACGCGCTCATGTCGTACGTGCCGCAGACGTGCGAGGACGCCTTGGACGTGTTGGAGGCCGTGCTTCCGTGCTTCTCGCACGAAAACCTGCTGGTGGTGCTCAACGCGGTCAAGGTGGTGGTGTACTTGAGCAACTACGTCCGCGACCCGGAGGTGGTGCTCCCCGCGCTCCCCAAGCGGCTCGGGCTGGCCCTCGTGTCGGTGCTCACAAAGCCGCCCGAGATCCAGTTCTTGGTGCTCCGCAACGTCATCTTGCTTCTCTTGGGCAAGCGCTACCTCGTGGACGTGGACGTGGCGCTGTTCTTCTGGAACTTCGATGACCCGATCTACATCAAGGACACCAAGTTGGAGATCATCTACCTCTTGGCCACCGAGGCCAACATCGCGGTGGTGTTCCGCGAGCTCGAGGAGTATGCCACCGAAGTGGACCTCAAAATGGCCCGCAAGGCCATCCGCGCGTTTGGCAACTTGGCCATCAAGCTTGAGGACGCCGCGTCGTATTGCGTGGACATCTTGGCGGACTTGCTCGCGGACGGGGTGCCGAATGTGGTCCAGGAAGCCGCGGTGGTGCTCAAAAATATCCTCAGAAAGTACCCGGGCAAGTACGACTTCATCATCAAGGACATCATCAAATACTACGAGGTCATTGAGGAGGCAGATTCCAAGGCCGCCATCACATGGATCGTGGGCCAGTACGCGGAAAAGATCCCCAACGCGGCCGAGGTCCTCGCGCACATTGTCAAGAACTTCGGAGAAGAGACCCTAGAGGTACAGTACGCTGCCATAACAGCGGTGGTGAAGTTCTACGTCAAGTTTCCTGTCAAGGGCGAAGCGTTGGTGCTTAAGGTCTTGAAATGGGCCACCGAAGAGAGCGGCAACCCCGACGTCAGAGATCGCGGGTTCTTCTATTGGAGGTTGATCACCAACGAACAAAATGCGGGCCAAGACGCAGACTTCCAAAAAATGACCAAGGAGGTGGTCATCAACGTGGACCCACTGATAAACTCTGATAACGACAACATCGACCCAAAGGTACTCGAGGAACTCGAGCTTAACATCGGCACCCTCGCATCCATATATTTGAAGTCGGTCAAAACGGTGTTTCGCCTTTCCAAACGTCGCTTCCTCGAGCCATCTCCCGCACTTCAAGAAAGACGCCAGTACGTGCCTCCTACGAATAAGGCCACGCGGCAGCCAATTGAAAGGCCACCTCGGAGAACAAACCTGCAAAAGCCCCTTCCTGCCGTCAACAGAAACCCCAGCTTCAGTAGCTACTTGACGGGCTCGTCGCTAAATTCGAACGAGAAGGTGAAAGAAAGCTTCGGGCAAAAACTATCACGGAAAGCATCCACAATTACGGGTAGGAAAAACTCAATGTTTTGAGACTTTATTATGATGCCTCCTCTTTCTTAACTAGAGGAGCCAATGGCTTGGCTATTTTAACGTCCACGATCTCCACCTCGGGCGAAAACTTGACTAGCCTTCCCTCTTCTGAGATGGTTTCGATCTGAACGTCAGGCATGTTCTTCTCAGGGCCATCAGGAACGGAATTCAGGAGCTCCTCCAAGTCATACCCCAAGAGACACCCCAAAATGATGATCGCTGCTGGCTTTGACATCACCAACATGTTCTCTTTGCAAAAGGAACCTGCCACACACATAGGGCAGCCCCAATCGCAATCACAGCTCTTCACTCGTTCATACGTAGCAAGCATGATCTCATCGATATATTCGAAAGTTTTAGCAGACATGCCAGTACCTTGCTCTCCACCCTTAGAATCGTGAAATATAAGCCTTGCAGGACGCTTCCTCTTGGATTGCCGTTGAGCAAATTCTTTCTCTGGCGCTTTGCATTCGGTAGAAAGTTCAGCGTCGCCCATAGTAGATGACCAGCGCACGTTGGGGTTGGTGGTTGCACCACCAGTAATGAAGAGCGGTAAAACGTTCATGATGGCGTGCTGGGCCGCGTGAATCCCGCCCGCGGGATTCAACTTCTTCGCTTGGATGGCTTTTATTGCCACCATAGGGATGTCAAGCCAAAATCCTTTTGATTTCATTATTACAGGCGGGTTTTTCACCTCCACGGCCTCGAGAATCTCCAGTTTTCGGCTCACTTTGAAATATCCAAACACTATAATTGTGGTTTGGATCTTCCCATAGAACACAGGGAGATCAGATGGCAACTCCAACGTTGGAGGATGAAGTTGCTTCACTAATTCAATCTCAGTGGGATCGACGTTGGAAAAGTCTCTCTGTTGAGTAACCCACGTCACCTTGACACGCTCCACTTTGGCAAATTTCTCATCTGGGTTGAATTCTTTGACTAGATAGGGAAATCCCTGGTGTAGAAAAATCCCACCCTCGTAAAGCGTGAAACTCGTGCGCAGCTCTTCGACCTCTTCAATGACAATATTCCGGTTCTCTGTAATATCCACCACGGCATACATGGTTTGCTCAATTGCACGCAATGACACTTTTTCTGCGGGCCATGGCAAGTATCTTGGATCCGTACGATAGTATCCTTTCTTGTCAACGTGCAATTTTTCCGTGCACAATTTGTGGTAGGTTTCATTCATAGTACTGGTGTCATGAGGAGAAAACCATTTTTTGTCCAGTTCCAAGTCTATGGGCCACTCAAACGCTGCACACTGCAAATGTAAGGACATGACCATTCTATTCAGCGATCCGTCAAGGAGACCAGTCACGCAGAGATCTTCATATGAGGTTTTGTCAAACAACTCGTGAGGATTCTTCAAGTAGTGGCGATCCACCGGGGTGGAACCGCAAACCAAAATAGCAAGACTTCCCTTTGAAGACGTTCCTCGACCGGCCCTTCCAAATTGCTGGTGCAAATTCAGCTTCAGTTTGGGAAAACCACAGGAAATCACAATATCCAAATCAGATAGGTCGATGCCGAGTTCTAGCGCATTGGTAGCAACTATTGCACGAAGATGGCCCAGAAACATTTTCTGTTCGATTGCTCTCCTGTCCGATTTCGAATATCCACCACGATAAGACATCACGTCATGTTCGCTCAAGGACTTCCACTCTGGATACTCTCGACCTGTGATAATCGCCTTGACCTCTTTTATGAGCAACTCGCACACTTGACGAATGGGGCAAAATACAATGGCTTTGGTGGTCGGCAACTTGCAAAGAAGGTGAACCAATATTTTTGCCAGTTCTGTTATCACACTTTCACGAGGAAGAAAAGGTGATTGAATTGGAGACTCCAAGGTCGTTGCCAGAGTCAATTTCTGCTGGAGATCTTCACGCTGACCTCTCTTGTTCATCAACACGGGCGGTTCCCAGATGATCATTTTCTTTTCTGTGCTTGGGCTGCCATCTTCTGAGACATGAAGAACCTCGTCTTTATCGGGAATGGCACACACAGTACGGAAGTGCAGTTCCGGCTCCTTAATGGTTGCCGAACAGGATATGTAAATTGGACCTTGTTCATCCAACAGGTTAAGAGATCTCATGCGGTTGAGACGTGCCATGACATAACTGACGTGGACTCCGAAAGTGCCTTTGTATACATGTAGTTCGTCCATAACGACGTATTTCAAGCTCGAGAGAAACTCAGTCCAGCCTCGGGGAGTGGTTTCTTCGGCATAGTTCGGAAGAATAGCCGCATGAATAGCATCGGGATTGGTGAAAATTATATCAGCAAAGTTCCTGATATGGTTGCGCTGATTAGAAGGTGTGTCTCCGTCATAGGTATCCACCGTGATCTTTCGTTGTTGTGGAAGGAGGGCTATGAGCTCGTTCAAATGTCTTTTTTGGTCTTGGGCTAGCGCTTTTGTAGGAAAAATGAAGAGAGCGGTTGACTTTCTGCTCCTATTATTGGTACCGTTGTCAATATCGGTAAGAATATCATGCAATATAGGGATCTGGTAGATGAGAGACTTGCCGGAACTTGTAGATGTAGACACAATGACATGTTTCCTTTCGAGCAATATGGATCTGAGTGCTTCTTCCTGGTGCAGATACAAACCGTTCGCGTAAGCATCAATTCCTTTGTAGTCATAGAGCGCATCCACAAGATGGGCATGAATCAAGCCATCTGGAATCGGGACGAGTTTGGAGCCTCTTCTCGGTGTGAGCGTTTCCTTGATGCGAATTTGGTCCTTAAATAGCGGTTTCTCTTCAAGTGCTGCAAGCATAGTGTCCATCTCAGGTTTTTCCAGATTGCTCACGCTATCCAGCGCTCTGACGGTCATCATTGCAACAGGATCACTCAAGTGCTCCGGCTCGGGAACCAACTTCGCGTTCTTTTCAACCAATTCCTTGAACGGGACGCCTTCCCGTTTGTCTTCCTCCGAGAAATTAGACAAAAAGTCGTCCACACACTTGCAAAACCGTTCATTACGCCCTGAGATGACAGCCTGTAGTTGGACCTGCAGCAACAGATCCATAGACAACTTGCTGGTAGTTTGGAAGAAATCCGGACTGGGCAGCTTGCGATCGGCCAATTTCTGGCGTTTTCGGAAGCCAAGGTCCTTCCCCTTGATGATTGTTCCGATGCCTAATGTTCTCATATCACAGAATTCAAACACGAGGAGCTGCCTTTCCGGTTTTGCTTCAGAGTGTTGCTTGCTAAGTGCCTCGTACGCGTCATCTACGGTCTTTGGTTGGTTCTGCTTGTAACCTTCCAGCCAGGAGAATTGGACCTTCTCCGCCTGTTGTAATAGAATCTGGTTTTCGTCGTGGTATTCAAATGACACGTCTCCAGGCGGAAGAAGGTCCTTGATCATCTGAAGATCGAGACGTGATATGTCATCATTGAGCTTCTGGATGTGCTCGAATGTTGTGATTGTGTGCTTGGAGTATGAAGAAAGAAAGGTGAGGTGGGTGTTTACTAGCTTGAACTTCTTGTAGAGACCAGTAAAAAACTCTGGCCATTCCATATGAGTTAGTCGCCAGTTAGTGAGATTTTGTGGGGTGCGAGATGCACGATTTCGCATCGGAAAATTCAAACTACTTGAAGCTTACAGATATTCAATACAAGATTCGTAGCGTCGGGGAATTCTCAGCGTCGGGGGATTCTTACCGTCAAGGTATTCTTACCGTCCGAATTCCTACCGTCTTGGCATACCTACTTGCCCGTAGGCTGTAAAGTTAAAGCGGACCTGCTTATGTTGGCCGACCGGTGGGTCACACTCGATCTGCACGCCTGTGTCGGCTAAACCTGTCGTATCATTTCGTTTTTTAACGTATATTGGCGAATACGGTAGTTTAAATTCTCGGTTATACTGCCTGGTGAATTGCCCGTCGTCAGTGAAATCTCTATTTGTCGCAGCAATAGCCATACAGGTTTTGCTTGGCGCAGATACGGCTGAAAAAGGACCCTCCTAAGGTCAGCACAACTAATTGATCGCGTATAAAATGGGAAAGATATCTTTATGATGTTTCCATTCAACTAATAATTCCAGATTAACTAAAATGGGATTACCCGAAGCTGAGCCTGCCGTTACAGGCAGATTTTCTCGCAAGCAGATGTTCCAGAGCCAACAAAACTTCGGTGTGAACCTTGGCGGTTGTTTCGTGACCGAGAACTGGATCTACCACTCGGTCTTCCCTAACGGTGCGTTGGTTGAATTGGATATTGCAAGCGGTAACAACGACGGGGTGAGACAGAGGTTGGAGAATCACTGGAAGAACTTTTGCAACGACGACGATTGGCGGTGGCTCCGTGACCACGGTGTGACCAGTGTGCGCATTCCATTAGGATATTGGAACATTGCGGGCGGCAGCTTCACCAAGATCTCCAAATTCGAAAGGGTCAAAGGGATGTATGTCAACTCGTGGAAGATCTTCAGATCTCATTTTATTGAGAAAGCAGCCGCGCACAACATCGGAGTGCTAGTTGACATACATGGGCTTCCAGGTGGAGCTAACGGAGGGGAACACGGCGGGGAGAAGAAAAGTGGAGGCGCAGACTTTTGGGGCAACGCATCTTACCAAGGTTTGACTGTCGACGCCTTGAAATGGGTCGCCCGCGATCTCAAGGGCTACGACAACATCACTGGTATTCAAATTGTCAACGAGAGCGTTTTTGACAACAACGCCAATGCCCAGAAGCAGTACTATGCTAACGCAATCGGTGCCATCCGCCAGGAGGACAGATCGGTCCCCATCTACTTCTCGGACGGGTGGTGGACCGACCAGTTTGTTCGGTGGGTGCAAGAGAACCAGAGGGCATCCGACGGTATCGTTGCTGGGGTGGTGGTTGACGTTCATTGTTACCGGTGTTTCGATGGAAGAGACAAAGCCAAGAACGCAGATCGAATCATCCAGGATTTGAACGGGGACTTTCTCACGAACCTAAACGATGGTGGCAAAGGCGTGGACCTATGTGTTGGAGAGTGGACGTGTGTTTTGGACGGTGCCACCTGGCAGAATCTGGGATTGCGTGCGGACGACTGGGGCAACCCTCGTCGAGCAGATTTGGTGAAGCAGTTTGCAAGAAAGCAGCAGGATTTGTTTCGCCAGCGGGCTAGTTTGGGCTCCTTCTTCTGGACCTACAAGTTTGAGTCCGGTAACGGAGGCGAGTGGGACTTCCGCCAGCAGGTGGACAGGTCGTTCAGCCGGCCACGCATCGTCGTTGCCGACAACAATCGATTCCGCCAGGCCCTCGACGGAAACTTCAACGGGCATGTAAACTACTGGAGGGGAGTCAGCCCTCAAGAAGGTTTTGAGCACGATCGGTACAAAGACGGCTTCACTACGGCGTGGAACGACAGCTTGGAGTTTGCCAAGGCAGGCAAGCGCATTGGAAGATGGCAGGCCATCAAGGCTGCGCGTTTGAAGGAGCACTTGGCCAGGAGGGGTAGGCTGAAGTACTTGTGGGAATGGGAACAAGGCTTCGATACTGGCCTAGCCGAGTACGCGAAGGTTTAGCGTTCCCTTGCATTTCCAGTAGGACACATGTTGCAACCAATTATGAATATCAGTGATTACGGTGTAGCTCACCACTCGGAGATGGTCATATGTAAAGGTTATCGTTCACATTGACCCGCCCATCTGACCAGCCCAATACATCTGTTCAGTGAAAGCTGCAAAATGGCCTGTACTGCACGATTGCAACCTCACTGTCGTCTCTTCCTAAACAGACGTCCAGCATTTCGAGTCGAATTACTACACTAGAGCAGCGAGTCTATCTTTCTCCTGAAATAGTTCTGCTGTTGGAAAGCGCAATGTCGTGAGACACTTCTTGACATCGAGATCGTGAAACATTCTGTGGCATCGATGTAAGCGATTGCAGGAATGCGGTAGATCAATACACTAAGCAAAATGTATCACTTGCTTTGCATACTTTCTGTGCTCCGTGGCTGCTACAAATCAATCGCTACGTAGCTTAAAGCAGCTGCCAATTTACTTCAATACAGTACTTGCAATTTAGCCGCTGGAGATCAGGGATCATTTGCGTAGATAGCCCGCCAACTTGAGATAGTTAATACTCCGGTATCTTGTCCGAGCTTTATTGTTAACTTGAAGGCCAATTGACTTACAACACAAAGTATGGGACTTTCAGACGGTAGTATTGAGCTTCCAGAAGCTGATCCAGCCATATCCGGCAAACCATCGCGCAAGCAGATCTTCCAGGCGCAGCAGAGCTTCGGAGTGAACTTTGGAGGCTGCTTTGTTGCAGAGAAATGGATTTTCCCCTCGATTTTTCCCGAGGATGCCGAGTGTGAGTATGACATTGCCAAAAGTAACGACGATTCTACTCGCCAGACCTTGGAGAACCACTGGAAGAGCTACTGTTCTGACGACGACTGGAAGTGGCTCCGCGACCACGGGGTCACTAGCGTGAGAATTCCAATCGGGTACTGGAATATCGCCGGAGGAAAGTTTATCAAGGCTTCCAAATCCAAGATGTTTTCCAAGGCTCTCAAAATCAAGATGTTCTCCAAGGCTCCCAAAGCCAAGATGAACGCCAAAGAGACCAAATCCAATAGCAGCAAAGATATCTACGTGAACTCGTGGGATATACTCAAGAAGTATTTCATCGAGAAGGCTGCAGCGCACGAAATTGGCGTTTTGATCGACCTCCACGTTCTCCCTGACGGAGGAAACGGAGCCGGCCACGGTGGACTGCGAGCGCTGCGCTCAGGCGAGTTTTGGAAGCACCCGTCGTCGCAAAAGTTGACAGTAGATGCCTTGAAGTGGGTAGCGCGTGATTTGAAGGGCTACGAAAACGTCACCGGAATACAGATTGTCAATGAAAGTGAGTTTGAAAAATGCTTCGCATCGGCCCCGAAGGAGTTCTACACGAGCGCTATCGTGGCCATTCGCCTGGAGGACAAGAGTGTTCCTATCTACATCTCCGACGGAGGATCATCGTTCTATGAAGACATCTATGAGACAATCCCGATTGTGAAGTGGTTTGAACGAATCCAGAACAAGGTCAATACTGGGATTGTGCTTGAGCACCACTGCTACCCAGTTTTCGACCGGTATAGTCCGTACAACCAGTTCGACGCCGAGGTCGTCATCAAAGGTTTAGACTACCTCAGTAGGTATGGAGGGGACTTTTGCATTGGCGAGTGGTCGTGCGCCATGGATGACTCCAACGAGATTATGAGGTTAGATGAAAAACACGATACCCCCGAAACGGCCAAGTGGTACAAACGGTTTGGAAGTGCTCAACAGGACTTGTTTCGCCAGTATGCCAGTGCTGGCTCCTACTTTTGGACGTACAAGTTTGAGGCTGGCCATGAAGGTTTTCGACTTGGCGAGTGGGACTTCCGCCAGCAGGTGGACAAGTCGTTCAGCAGGCCCCGTGTAGTTATTGCGGATGAAACTAGATTCAAGCAGGCCCTCGAGGCCAGGTACAACAAGCATGTGGACTTGTGCAATCTGAAACATGTGTGCTTTATACGTGCGAAGAGCAAGTTCGAGTACGATCAGTATACAGATGGCTTCACTACGGCGTGGAACGACAGCTTGGAGTTTGCCAAGGCAGGCAAGCGCATTGGAAGATGGCAGGCCATCAAGGCTGCACGTTTGAAGGAGCACTTGGACAGGAAGGTGGATCCGAAGTGCGTTTGGCAATGGCATCACGGTTTCTCTGCTGGAATGGAAGAGTATGCGAAGGTATTGTTTGATAAAATGGGAGTACATCCCCTGGTCTTGTGGGCTCAACGCTCCAGCAATACCGAAGCGAAGAAAAACATCGTCTTTTTGACAATCGAAGTAGTTGACCCGGCGAACGTGAAGATGGACTTGTCATCTACATCGTTGGAGTTCTCGGCTACATCAGCAGACGGCAATACTAACTATGAGTTAGAGTTAAAATTCTACGATGAGATCGATCCTGCTAACTCGAAGAAGCATGAGTCCGGAAACCGAATTTCAATTGTCTTACGCAAGAAGAGCTTGAGCGAAGGTTATTGGCCCAGATTATTGAAAGAGAAGTTAAAGCTTCACTACATAAAAACGGATTTCGACAAATGGGTTGACCAAGACGAACAAAATGAGCAAGTGGAGGAATATGACATGTCTAATATGATGAATTTCGATGGTGCCATTGTAGGTGCCGGTGTCGAACTCGACCGCCCCTCAGGTTGGGATGGCCGACCGGAAGAATTCATCCTGTCACAACGGGGTTGGAAACCATATATCAGCGATTTCAATCGTGGCGACTTGGTCATGGGACCGATCGACTCCGCGTCTGTGGAATATGAATATATTTCCGATGAGGAATATGTTCAAACTTCCGATGAGGAATATGTTCAAAATGCCTTTCCTCCATGACTCGTTAACTCCAATTTGATGTCAGACTAAAATTCTTGTCGACGCATACTGGTTCGATGCCTGAAGGACATGGAATCGACTATCAGGAGACCTTTGCTCCGGTAGTCAAATACGAATCCGTCCGCATCCTCTTGGCCATGGCCGCTTCCAACAAAATGCAAGTCCACCAGATGGATGTTACAACAGCATTCCTCAACGCATATCTCAATGAAGAAGCCTTTGTGATACAGCCTGAAGGTTTTGTTGTTGAAGGTAAGGAAGCCTGCGTGCTTAAGCTGCAGAAATCATTATATGGCTTGAAACAAGCCCCTCTTGAGTGGTATCTGAGAACCTACCAAGTACTCCAAAATATGGGGTTTAAGAGAAACAGAGCCGAATACGGCCTATGCTCGAAAACAACCAGCAAGGTGATCATATTAGTAGCACTATTTGTTGACAACATACTTATCGCTGCCTCTTCGGACTATGACATAGCCGAAGTAAAACAAAAATTTCACAGTCATTTCAAAATGAAAGACTTGGGTCAAGCGATGAAGTTTCTCGGCATGAATATCACCAAACAGCTGATTTCAAAATCAGCCTAAGTCTTCGAGACTATAAAGAGCAAATGCTCACAGAATTTAACATGATGACTGCTACGCAGAGTCAACGCCTGCAGTGAAAGGTTAGGACCTCTCACAAGACAGCGCTTCTTGCAATGCAAGCCAATATCGAAGCCTCATAGGCAAACTACTCTTTGCCTCAAACACAGTCAGATACGACATCGCATACATTGTGGGCGTATTGTCACGGTATCTTCAAGATTTAAAAGACGTTCACTGGCGTGCTGCAAAGAGTTTTTTAAGATACCTCAAAGGTACACAAACATTCAGTGTTGAATACCTGTGCAACCACCACCAAATCCTAGAAGGATACCGCGATGCAGACTTGGGTGTTGACAAAGCGACAAGCAAGTCTACTTCAGGATGCATATTCGAATATTCTGGAGGTGCCATCACTTGGCGATCCAAGAAACAAACCATCGTAGCCTTAAGTCCGAGAAAGCCATCGTCTTTTTGACAATCGAAGTACTTGACCACGCGAACGTGAAGTTGGACTTGTCATCTACATCGTTGGAGTTCTCGGCTACATCAGCAGACGGCAACACTAACTATGAGTTAGAGTTAGAATTCTACGATGAGATCGATCCTGCAAACTCGAAGAACATGAGTCCGGAAACGTTTAGCATTCCCTCGCCTTTCCAGTAGGAGACATGATGCATCCACTTATGAATATCTGTGATTACGGTGTAGCTCCCAATTGGATGTTCGGAGGAAATATTCCAGGGTCGTCGTTTTCTTGGTCTCGCTCCCGCCTTCCTCATTTTCCATCACCTTGCCCCTCTCATCATCACAACATAGACCTGCCTATTGCATTCAGTGGAAGTTGCAAAATGGATGTTCTGCGCGGTTTAACAACATCACTGAAGAGTGAAAATTGTACTCTCTCTCTCCTGAGCAGGCGTCAGACATCTCGAATCGAATGACTACACTAGACCAGCGAGTCCATCTTCTGCCTGCAATAATTTTCCGTCAAAATGGCACGCATACCATTAAGGAGACCAATAGCATCGATGTAAGTGATTGCAGTATATCGAAGGAATGCAGTAGATCAATACTCTAAGCAAATGTATGGCTTCCTTTGCGTATTGTGTGTTCCTTGGCTGTCACCACTTTCGCTGTGCATGGCTGACCAGGTAAGAGCATTGGTGCCAATTTGCTTCAATACAGTACTTGCTACATAGCCGCAGGAGATCAGCATGCATTTGCGGAGCAAGCCCATTGATCGCTCAACTTAAGATAGTTAATACTCCCTGTATCTTATTCGAGCTTTATTGTTAACTTGAAGACCAATTGACTTATAACACAAAGTATGGGACTTCCAGAAGCTGATCCAGCCATTTCCGGCAAACCATCGCGCAAGCAGATCTTCCAGGCGCAGCAGAACTTCGGAGTAAACTTTGGAGGCTGCTTTGTTGGAGAGAAATGGCTCTTCCATTCGATCTTTCCCGACGGAGCGGAGTGTGAGTATGACATTGCCAAGCGAAACAACGACTCCGATCGCCAGACCTTGGAGAACCACTGGAAGAGCTACTGTTCGGACGACGACTGGAAGTGGCTCCGCGACCACGGGGTCACTAGCGTGAGGATCCCAATTGGATACTGGAATATCGCCGGAGGAAAATTCACCAAGGCTCCCAAGGCCAAGATCTTCTCCAAGGAAACCAAATTCGATAGCTGCAAGGGCATCTACGTGAACTCGTGGGATATTCTTAAGAAGTATTTCATCGAGAAGGCCGCCGCGCACGACATTGGAGTTTTGGTCGATCTCCACGGTCTCCCTGGCGGAGCAAACGGAGCCGACCATAGTGGAGAGAAAGCACTGGGCTCCGCCGAGTTTTGGAAGCACTCATCATTTCAGAAGTTGACAGTAGAGGCCTTGAAGTGGGTAGCACATGATTTGAAGGGCTACGACAACGTCACCGGAATCCAGATTGTCAACGAAAGTGAGTTCGACAACAACGCATCGGCCCAGAAAGAGTTCTACACCAGCGCGATCGAAGCCATTCGCCTGGAGGACAAGAGCGTTCCTGTCTACATCTCCGACGGGTGGTGGCCGGATCAGTTTGTGCGGTGGGTGCAAGACAACCAAAAGCAGAGCCTGGGAGGCAATGCTGGGGTGGTGATCGACCACCACTGCTACAGGTGTTTCGACGAAAAGGACAAGGGCAAGAACGCCGAGGGCGTCATCAAAGGCTTGCAAGATGACCTCCTTACGAACCTCAACGATAATGGAAACGGCGCGGACTTTTGCGTTGGCGAGTGGTCGTGCGTCTTAGATGGTGCCACCTGGGAGAAGCTGGGGTTGCGTGCCGATGACTGGGGTAACTCCAAACGGGCCGAGTGGGTCAAGCAGTTTGGAAGTGCCCAGCAGGACTTGTTTCGCCAGCGTGCCAGTGCCGGCTCCTACTTTTGGACATACAAGTTTGAGTCTGGCAATGGAGGCGAGTGGGACTTCCGCCAGCAGGTGGACAAATCGTTCAGCAGACCCCGCGTGGTTGTCGCAGATGAGAACAGATTCAAGCAGGCCTTGGAGGCCAGTTACAACGGGCATGTGGACTACTGGAACGGGCAAAGCAAAGAAAAGTACGAACACGACCGCTACAAAGACGGCTTCACCACCGCGTGGAACGACAGCTTGGAGTTTGCCAAGGCAGGCAAGCGCATTGGCAGGTGGCAGGCAGTGAAGGCTGCGCGGTTGAAGGAGCACTTGGCCAAGAGCGGAAAGCTGAAGTACGTTTGGGAGTGGGAGCACGGCTTTGATTCTGGATTGGCCGAGTACGCAAAGGTATAGTGAGCAAACGAGTGTACGAGAAGATTGTGAACAACGAGTGTAAGAGAAAGTAGTGCCATTCAAGTGCAATACAAGAGGTGTAGAAAATCATTGAACCGTCATCGAGATGAAGACGGTCCCTGCTACAAAACCGAAAGATGGGTTTCACGCTTTATGGGCGGACCATAAGAAAATTAAATATTGTTCACGAGTATTTTACAAATTTAGAATGGCATTTTACATTTTAACATGAACAATTAAGAGGAAGCTGAAACGACTTTGCGCATTTGGAGCCCATTCTTACAAGTCGCGAAGTGGCTGCGAACAATGTACTTTAGAGGTCATTTTCGACGCAAACTACAAATCCAACACAATCTACCACCACGCATCCCACGTCTGGCCCAGACTGCTGAACATTATTTCTTAGAGAATTTACGCCGTTCCGAAAACGTACATTACCTCAGATTTGCTTCACGTTAGACTGTGCTGTCTATCCTGCACTATGGCCTTCTGCGACCATTGGTGTGGCTGACCAGGCTTGCTGCATGACGAAAGTAGCGCTGAACGAGCTGGATAGGGACCTCCTGCACACAGAGCACCATCTTTCAGGACGGCCACCTCGGGCCACCGCCACGGGAGGCCAACCGGTCGGGCCGAGACAATTCGTGGATACGAGCTGCAGTCCAGCCGTGCGATACTGGCCGGATATCAATGGCGGGCGCAGCCCGAGAGGGTCCGACCGCTGGTGTACGGGTTCCCCAGCCAGCGCTATATAAAGGCACCGGTTGCCACTATCTTATCACCACTTGCTCCTTCTGTGATAAGGTCTCTCTACCTACCACACACCATGCAATTTTCCGCTCTTGTGGCCATCGCCACCGCCCTCGCGTCTTTCGCCGAGGCCAAAACTTTTTCCGCCAATCTCAAGAAAATCCCCGTCGAAGAGTCCCTTGACGCCTCCCGCTTCACGGAGTACACCGCCGCCTTGGCAAACAAGTACATCGGCGCCTTTTCCGCCGCCGGATACGGTTCTGCCGGCGACGTGCAGCAGATTGCCGAGATTCCGCTTGTGTCGTCGTCCAAACACGAGGCTCCGTTGACCAACTACCTCAATGCGCAGTACTTCACCGAGATCCAGCTCGGCACCCCGGGCCAGACGTTCAAGGTGATCTTGGACACCGGCTCGTCCAACTTGTGGGTGCCCTCGCAGGACTGCGGCAGCTTGGCGTGCTTCCTCCACACCAAGTACGACCACGATGCGTCTGCCACGTACAAGTCCAACGGCAGCGAGTTCTCCATCCAGTACGGCTCGGGTGCCATGGAGGGCTATGTGCTGAAGGACACATTGGCCATTGGCGACCTCGTGATCCCCAAGCAGGATTTTGCCGAGGCAACCTCCGAGCCCGGCCTTGCGTTTGCGTTTGGCAAGTTCGACGGTATCTTGGGCTTGGCCTACGACACCATCTCGGTGAACAAGATTGTTCCTCCAGTGTACAATGCACTTGCGCAGGGCCTCTTGGACTCGCCCCAGTTTGGCTTCTACTTGGGCGACACCAACAAGGACGAGAACAACGGCGGTGTGGCCACGTTCGGCGGCTACGACGAGCTGCTCTTTTCCGGCAAGCTCACGTGGTTGCCTGTGCGCAGAAAGGCGTACTGGGAGGTGTCCTTCGACGGCATTGGCTTGGGCGACGAGTACGCGCAGTTGACCTCCACCGGTGCTGCCATCGACACCGGCACGTCGTTGATCACGTTGCCCTCGTCGCTCGCGGAGATCATCAACGCCAAGATTGGCGCCACCAAGCTGTGGTCCGGCCAGTACCAGGTCGACTGCGACACCCGTGACAACTTGCCCGACTTGACGTTGACCCTCGGTGGCTACAACTTCACCTTGACTGCGTACGACTACACCTTGGAGGTGTCGGGCTCGTGCATTTCCGCGTTCACGCCCATGGACTTCCCCAAGCCCATTGGCGACTTGGCCATTATCGGTGACGCGTTTTTGCGCAGATACTACTCCGTGTACGACTTGAAGAAGGACGCGGTGGGTTTGGCGCCCGCAAAGTAGTGCTAGTTGAGCTAGCCGGAATAAAAGAATTACAAGACAACTGTAGGCCCGCCCAACTGCACTCTCAGTCGGATCAGGGTGATTGGCAATCAGAAATCAGACGTTTGACAATCAGCCCGTTTTGCAATCAGAGCGCATGCACGAAGTGCTAGTTTGAATTGGGCGAGTAGATCAGAGCCCACGGTTACACTAACCTACCAAAAATAGTACATTGTGCACTGTCTCGACAACTTGTCAAGATATCTGCGACTGCGACTATGGAAACAAGTGCGCGGCGGAACCACACTTTTCGCCAGGCCGCATGCCTGGATGCTAATTAGAGCCTGATCCCTCAACCTTAACGATCAACCTTAACTATCACCTTACTCGCTGGCCAATTTGGCAAGCCAGGTTGGCCAGATCGGGAGCAAGGTGTTCTGCAAATAGATCTGCGCGGCGGGCTGCTTTCGCTGCAGGTAATTAGACGGCCTAATGCGGCTAATGAGCCAGTAGTGTACGGGTGTGCTCAAGCCAGCCAGGCATTGTCGGCAGGACAACAGATCAAGAAAGAGCCAAATCAGAAGGACAGGGGTCATCGGCAGAGAATTAAATATCTCCTAGCAACCACATTGCTTCGCATCGGCCCACTACGATTCTTGCATCACCAACCAAGTGAATCCAAGCACATCGCATTCTGTCTCGTCTCAAGACTCGTACCGCATCGTGCCGTCTCATCAGCTCTCCAGAATCAGCAGCTCGTCTTCTGAATCAGAATCATCCTTCGCCATCACCCAGCGAACAGCTCAGAACAGCTCAGAACAGCTCAGTGAACTGCTTAGAACAGCTGAGAACAGCACAGTGAACAGCACAGTGAACAGCAGTGAACAACACAGCGAACGCTTAGAACAGCTCAGTGAACCTTCAGCTTGTCGATACGAATCTTCAGCTCATCAGCAATCGCATGAGTGATCGAGAGTGGCTGCCCGTCTTGGCAGCACAGTCCGAGCTGTCGTCCGTCTCGGACGTGCTCACGTCCGAGCTCCTCCGCGGCGCTCCCATGCCCGTGTCTCCGCCCCGGCCACCTCGCGCCCCCACGCCTCGGCTCGAGGTCGAAACCGACCTGTCGGTCTCCATTGCCGTATCCATCCCCTACTACGACTTGTCCAACTACCTGCGCCTGTTGGACACCGTGGACTTGCTCCAGCTGCCCGTGGCCAAAACCGTCTCCAACCTCTCCGAGGCCGCGTTGGCCAACACCTCGCAGCCCTACATCAACACCTCGCACATCGCGCAGCGCCAGCACGACGCCGAGTCCGCGGACTTCAACCAGGTGCCGCAGCGGTTTTCGCGCTTCATCTTGGACCAAAACTCCCCCAACCTCGCGCTCGCGCCGCGCACGCTGGGCTCCAAGGCGTCCAAGGGCCTGGACGTGCGCGCGGCCCGCCGCTCGCGCGACATCTCGGAGCTGATGGGGCTGCAGGCCACCATCTTCTCCACGCGGCCCGACGAGGGCGCGCCGACC